>JASANN010000073.1:0-21077 GCA_031762395.1 Calameuta pygmaea | reverse complement strand
CATTAACATAATTTTCATGTCTGTTAAAGAGATTATCAAATTACCATTTAACTGACGATCTAGGGAGATAAAAAGTTTTTGAAAATTTATCAAAGACAATGGATGTCCTTGAAAAAAAAATTTTGCCCACAGTCCAATTCTACTGATATCGGACTACACGATGATGGAGTACACTGGCGATTCCATGGTTCCGGTATGCCAGATGAGGGTAGACACCAGCGACTGGACAGTCGGCTTCTTCTTGACGACCATCATCGTCTTCTTCATCCTGCCACTGTTGATCCTGGTCGCCCTGTACACTGTGATCGCGCGGCACCTGATGGCCAATCCGGCAATCAGCCGAGGACCAGCTAATAATTTATTGAAATACCGGAAGCAGGTAGTGCTGATGCTTGGTACGGTAGTACTGAGCTTCTTCGTCTGTCTGCTGCCATTCAGGGCGTTCACGCTGTGGATCATCATGGCGACCCCTAAAACCATTCTTGACATGGGGATAAACACGCACTACTGTCTCCTTTACTTCTGTCGTACGATGGTCTATCTAAATTCCGCGATTAATCCAATCCTGTACAATCTGATGTCCACAAAGTTTCGCGAGGGCTTCCTGAGGCTCTGTGGATTGGGCAATACCAAGAGAAAGAAGACTTCCGGTAGAACAGGAACCTACACTACCGGCTCGACCAACTGCAGTACCAATCATTCGGATTTCTGGAGACGAAGTAGCAGCAACAAGAGCTGCAGCATGAAGTTGCCTAATGTGCCTTCCGAGAAACAACTGAAGCTGTCGTTACTGACTGCTGTCACCGGAAGTATCATCGGCAAGAAACAGGAGAGCTTCGTCTGAGACTAGCAGACTGCCGACGATCATCGTACCCAGGAGTTGCTGGACCTGTCCGAGCCAAGACTGTCGGCAGTCCAATTGAACGTTATAGAGTAAGCTGTGAACTGGATGAAGAGTGGCGGAGACGTCAGGACGGCTTTATCTCTACGGGGCCCAGCTGAAGAGATTGTTAACCTTAGATTTAGTCGATTTCCGGTCTCTAAGGTATCATCGACAATCCATATTGTATACAAACGATCCATTACGTTCGTCCTAGTCGGGATTTTCGATGATTCCACCGGAAATGAACCAGTAGCTAATTATCAAAATATATTCAACTGTTTCGGGGGCCATTTCGGGTGGGTTCGACTTCTCCTATAGAGAAGATATACTAGTAAAACGAATACTCTCATTTGGAGGCGTTCGAATGGGGCGCGAAGAAGTTTGCTTTAATTTATACCACGATGAAATTGCGCTAAAGGGTTAAAGATAGGCTGGAGAACAAGGGTAGTCCTCCCCTATTTTCACGACTCGACCTGGAAGTCACGATATGCCACCCTCCGGGGGGTACAGTGACGGGACTTAAACGATCGGCAAAACAAGTACAAAGGGAATGCAAATCGGGTGACTTTTCGTTCCCCACGAAAATGGAAATTTTATCTAGTGGAAAAATTGTCCGTCGCTCGAGCGACAAAGGGTAAACAGGGGATCGTGGGAAGGGCAGTGATACATGTCCGCGCCATTTTCCTCCGCACGAGAGAGAGAGAGAGAGAGAGAGAGAGCGAGTGTGTGTTTGAGTGAGTGACTGAGAGAGCGTGAGAATATATGTATGAATCTGTGCATGTTTGAGAACACCTCATTTCTGGACGTCCTCTCTAGTCGGGAATCATCGATAGGGTGATAAGGCGCCCTTGGACAGTCCAGAAACTTTACTCAAAATCATAAGTATAAAGTGTGTACCGTACGAAGGGAATGTATCCTGAAACAAAGACATTTCTAGTATAAGAAAAGAAAACCACGATAAACAATATGCCGTAGAGAATCTTCTGTCAGACTGCGACATAAAATATTCAAAATTACATTGAATTAATTTTGAAGTTAATAATGTCAATATTACCATTACTTTTCGTACATCCTGCAGACTGGTCGTGATGACCTGTATAATTTTTTTGCTTCTTTAAACTGTCGGTATCGTTTCGCGTGGTCATCGAGTGTAAATATCTAACCTAACCTAACCTACAATTGTTCCTATAAAATGACGTCATTATTCCGTGTTCTAAAAGGCTGCAACTTTTGTGTCGCAGTGCCATTATTTACCTGTCTTCTCGTCGAAGCGCGTGCTTGATGGTCGATATTATTGGTAATTAAGTGTAAGAAAAGAAAAGAAAAAAAAAATGTAAAAGGAAAAACGCGAAAATTAACAAACTGGCAGTAACGCTGTAATGTTCTTTATGGAAAGTCCGAGGCGTGTGATTGGTGTATAATTAATTGTACTGAAAGTGAAAAGTGACGTCCCTCGAAGGGGCGAAAGATTAAGGGACGAGAAAGAGTGTCGGTGAGAGGTTAAGTCATTTTTGTCAATCAAAATTTTCGACAAGTTTTCGCTCGAATCGAAACGACGCCATATTTTAATAGTGACGCCGACCGAGATAATTGCTCATGGCGAAGCAATAAGTGTGAACTGATTGGGGACGTTAATTAGTCGAAAAAAAAAAATCATTCCAGAAACGTCCATTCGACGGTAAAATATGTCTCTTTATCTTTGCCGTTACATTCTGTTCGTTTCCACGCAGTTCTCCTTTGTCCTTTCTTATACCCCGTTCCCGCTAACGCGGAAGGGCGATGAATTTCACAGAAAGCCAAGTATCTTTTGTTCCAGAATACTCATGGTTATTAATTCACCCTTAGTTTCTAAAAGGAAGGAAAAATAAGAAAACAAAATTATATATATTATTATCAAGCACACAGAGATAAGTATTTAAAACAATATGACGCTACAGATATACGTGCCTCAGTTACATTCATACGGTATTTACTCACGAGGATATAGACTTTGAGATTGGAATTATTTTACTACTTGTAGGAAATATTGATTAGTGCTACCATTATTATTAATATTATTATTATTGTTGTTGTTATTAATTATTATTGTAACACTGTGCATACTCTTTAATGTTATCGTTGCTATTCTATTGCTACTATAATATTGCGAGTATCATCGTTACGTATAGTATCACTACTGATAAAAGGAACCCTTGGAGGGTGGGTGAGATCTTGTAAATATATTTTAATGTACGAATAGAGTGTTTCTATGGCTGATGATTGAGAAATTGATGAATTATTGCGAAAAACAGGAGGACAATGATCTGTGGAAAAAAAAACAATGAAATTGATTCGAGAAAGTGCGTTTTACAGAGATAAAAATTTAGCAATGCTGCAGGTACGTAAAAATAGTATATTATTAAAATGCAATATCCATTGATAAATTATATCTCAGAATAGAAGTATTTCACTATCTCGGAATAGAAATATGTGAAGTCATTTTTACAATTCGTCTAATGGAATGTTCGGTTCAGTATTTTTAACGAAGATTATGTCATTAGCGAGATTGTCATCGCGTTCGACAAAACGGTAGACGTGGTATCCACGCTTCTTCATAAAATTAATCATATAGTCGCGACTCTTCTTGCCGTGAATATACTCGACCGAGAGAGTCTGAAAGGAAAAAGGGAAAAGAAAAATGAAAATCCAAATTAATAATAATTCGTGGGTTTCGGGGCTCACCTTGATATCCAGACGATCGAATGGTATCGTTTCTAGGACCTCCATCTCGTTGCCTTCAATGTCAAGACTGAAATAATCTATAGTGGCGACATCTAGCGCCGCGGCGTAGGTCGCAAGTGGAAAGCACTGAACTTTGACATGGGTACCAGTATGCGCAACGTCCGCCGTGTTCTCAAAGCCCTCCTCGGAATGCTCAGGATCATGAAGTCGTCCAATGTTGTTGGCCATTAGAAAATTAGCCTAAGATAATCATGAATACAAGTGGAATTAAAAGAAAACCGTTATCAGCCATCGTATTTAACACGTTGGCTGCCACGAAAAATTTTTTAATTCGTATAATCGTAATTTATATGGACCTGCCGGTCACCGGTGACCCCCATGGCACTGAACGTGTTAAGCATTTGACAATTTTCATTGTTATTAATAATTTACCACCATCGGACGTGGCTCGATGCTCAGACAAGTTGGTGTCAGCCAAGCCTTCCTGTTCTTTCTTAGCATCTTCGTAAAGTTAATTGGATCCGCCTCGATCAGAAGACCTGTCCAATTATAAAATCTCTCAAGATTAAGAGTGTTACTACGCGTCTCTCCGTCATAAGCACCACATTCGACGAAGAATCCGCCCTTCTGAAACGCAACCCGATATCGCCCTAGACTCTGGCGTCTTCATGTTCGTTATTAACTATCAACGGAATGACATTTAGATTCACCTTCTCTTGAAAGATCTCACGTATCGCCTGGGCTTGGCCCATCGAGGTGTCATTGAGGTAAGGGTCGTTGAGCGAGTACGGTTTCGTAGCGTCGTATTCCTGAACGATCCAATTCCGTTTGACCTCGCGCAGTAAATCCACATCGTCCCACTTGGTATCATTCTTCAGGTTGTACCACTGTTTCTCACCTGTTCAAGAATAAGATCCCTTTGACATTCCTTCGTTAAAATTAAACCGTAGCCCACTCACTTGTCAATCTCATTTACTAACCGTCGATAAGATTATACCATCTGCGAAGAACTAGAGAAAGTTCCCATGATGAGGATGAATATCAGTTGGCAATTTATCCTCCTGGCTAACTAGAACTTTAGACTTTCTTACCATCCTCGTAAAGCTCCTGTGGAACGTCGTCGATATTCGTGTCACCGGGGGACGGCCATTTTAGAAAGTAAGTTACAGTAGGAGCAATTATTAAAGCAAAGAGAAGGCACAGCAGTAACGTCCATTTTTGTCGGCACACGAACCTTTGGGTTGTCCGCGATATTTCCTATGAATGAAAAATGCAGCGGAAAGTAAATTAAATCTAATGTAAGTTTTAATAAAAGTATTTTATGCACATGTATATCTGAAACCCATAAAAGTGTCAGCCGAAAAAGACTCGATGCAAATTTTAAAGTATACATATATTAGATTTATTATGAAAAAATTGTCCATACCTTAAACACTGCCATAGATACTTAGTATTATATATTTTTTTTTTAATTAACAAAATATCACGATTTTCACATATTTCTAATTAATAATTAATGACGTGTTATAATTTCAACATTCTGAGAAGAGTTCACGCAGGATTGAAGACTACTCTTCCTGGTGCCTGAATGTCGAACAGATTCGGTACTATTATAGTTTTATTTTCCCCCACTAACGTGTCGGATACCCTCACTCTGGTTGAGAGGCCAATATTAAAATTGCAGTAGGTATATATATAGATGTTCTATCTAGGCGCATGTTACTCGTCCGTGTGGTTCGGCTATGCGGTAACCCACGTGGTCGATTTAGTGTCTATTCGAACATAGAGAATCGTACTATGCTTATATAATGGATACTGATTACTAATGATTACGATTTAAACGAGGAATCCATCTATACGTTCTGGCAAACAATAATGATCTCATGTCTATTTTTATCAAGCTCTTGTAACATAAATTTTAATATTTCCCACTTAAAGCAAACTTATCGGTTACCGACTGATGGTATCACTGCAAGTCGCCATCCCACGGAATTATTTCGTAACTAAACGAAACTCTTTTCTGTCGATATTATAATTATTGTTAATATTTTAATTTTGTATCCTTGAAATTGATTTATTTATTATTCTCCGTGTTTAGATACATTTATTTTCATGAATTTAGGAATAATTCAATATGGCTGCCATAATATTTCTTTTGACTGTGGCTCCATCTAGCGGCCTACCGCTCGTACTACTTATGCCTACTGTTTGACTTATCAACAATCGATCTATTTATTTTGATGACAAAAAAATGACTATATGCTTTTGTTTATCAGTCATAAATCAGACAAGACTTACTACAGGAGAATGATAATGACAGTGGCAAGCGCATATTGCTAGTTGTAGGCTGTTACGAATCATAGTTTCGTTCGTCACATGATTCTTAAAGTCGCTGATCTTTGTATCGGAACGAGTGTCGTTTCAACATGGCTGCGGCAAAGTGTGAGTCGAAGGAAGGTCTGCCGATCGATTTATCAAAATCTCCAATATTCTCGGAAACTACCGTCGAGAGCATCAAAGAGCATGACTCCTCGGGAACACCTCTTCAGTCCTCCTGGACCTTTTGGCTTGATAGGTAAGTCAATCAGGGTATAAAAGATACTATTGAACGAAGATGAACTTTGAAAGCCGCTCGTTATTAAGTACTGTTTATGGTCTCTCTGACGTTCAGTGACTTTGACATCAGTAAAATATGTCAGAGACGCGTAATCTTGTCAGGAACTATTTACGTAAACGAAACGTAAATCGTTGCCATAACCTAGAGAAATTGTTGCACGGGAAAATACAGTTTTATTGATATTATACTCATGCCGTATACCGAACGTATCATTTCTATTATTTACTCGACGTTTCATCTCGTATCTCAACGTCGTTTAATCTTGCGAGATAATCATTGACCAAACATAACTTCTTTTATTGAAGGAATCAATTTGTACGTAGAAATAATTGTTATCGCGGTGTTTCTCGAAAAATTTTTACGTGTTTGTCTGGTGATAATTTGTTTATTATGGTGATGGGGATTTAATTTTCATCTGTTGATAATTTGTGGAATGATAATCGTTTGCGTCATATTGACCTTTCTCGTATCAGTGTGCAGTTTGTTCCACTCTGAATGCCGTGCTAATTTGTTTTACTTGTAATCTGTGTCGCAGGGCAATTTCAGGTACGACTGCCGAGGAGTATAAGGACAATCTGAAGAAAATTTATACGGTGAATACTGTGCAGAGTTTTTGGGCTGTTTTCAATAATATTCCTAATGCTGCTGACATACAGGTTCGTACAGAGTGATGCCTAGTTCTGTATGACATAAGGATGTATGTTTTGTATTTTAATTAAATGAATTGTTCCAATACTATCATAGGTAAGATACAGCTATCATCTGATGAGGGATGACAGGTATCCCATGTGGGAGGAACCTGTGAATCAAAATGGTGGCACCTGGAGATTGAAGTGCCATAAGAGCGACACAGTGAGTTCCATTGTCGATCAAGAGAATTGATTGATATGCTTCATTCGTATAAAAATGGCGTTACCCAATCCTTTAGGCAGAAGTTTGGAAAGAAGTAGTGCTAGCGGCCATTGGCGAGCAATTCATTGATAGCGTTGCTGAAGGGGATGAGATATGTGGTGTGACTGTGTCGATTAGAGACAGGGATGATCTGATACAGGTATTAATTGATTGATTTGTGTTTAGATTAGTAGGGATTTTGTACTAATGCACTTTCAGGTGTGGAATGTTAATGCTGACTTAGCAGGAAAGGCTACGGTGCTACAAAAGATACATAGACTCCTGCCTCATGTTGTTTTTCCAGCAGAATTTTATAAGTGTGAGTTCTCTTGTGGTTGTGGCAGTTTAGTATTTTGAGATTATCTTGACTGGGTCTATTCGTTTACAGCTCATCAGTCGCACCATGCGTACGGTCGCCGTTGATTCTCTACAGGATGCATGGGATTGTATGATTAAAAATGTCTAATTGTCCGTAAACTGTTATAACGACTGCTCGACACGATGGTACTCTGTATTTTATGCTTGTGAAATGTAAATTTGTATAGCTTATTACATTCTTTTATCATATAACTAGCGCTGGTTTTTAAACTATTTCCTTTTGGCATCAAATATCTATTTTCGAAACAATAAATATATTTTTATACTTACGACTAGGATCCGCCGTTTTCTTTCGTTTATGAATTTTTTCAAAAAATTCTAATTTCTTCACTCCCTCTTTCTCTATCGACAAAAGGGCTAATCTATGAAAATTTTTAATGTACCAAGTTGGTGTATTTAAATAGGTGCACAGTATCGTAGATACCTTCTGTCTCGCGCGATACAATAATTCTCAGTCGGTAAATGATAACGAATATCTCACCTACCGTCGGTAAAAGCGCAAATGACCGTTACCGACGGATATATAAAGCCATTTGGAAACAAACTTTCAAATCTTCAATTTTTTTTTATCCTTACAACCAATTATACTCAGCTAAATTACTTTAATTGCAAGATATTCTTGGAAACGCAATAGCATAGTACTAATGGTTTTTCTGTACAATATAAATTCATCTCCCGCCTACTATAATCGCATCCACAAATAATGCTACCGGTTGATTAATCGACCAGGTTTTTGCCGAATGCCTGGAATTCCGAGATCGGTGTCGCGCCACCTTGGCGCCGAAGTACAGCGCTTTTTGATCGCCTATTCAAATGAGAGTGCGATAAATAATTCATCATTTTATTCCCCCTGTGACTCTGCAATTCTAATTAGCCGTTGCTTCTTCCATCGGCGCCTCTGCCGTGGAAATTACGCCACGTAATACATGGTTCGCTAACCTTCTTCACATAACACATTATGCATTTATTATAGGATGGGGTTAGAATCCAGTACAAGAGTAAAAACGGTATTCGCGATTCACAAGAAAATCTCGGCAAGGCCGATTCAAATCCGAATGCGTCCTTGAGGTCATCCTCGCGGTGTACAAGGTCGTCGGGTCGAGTAAGAATCCTCATGAGGACGATCGTCGGCCGATCAACCATAGGAATGCAATAACGCCAAGCCTTTGACAAAACTACTGATTAATGACTTGCTTATTCGACAAAATTCCGCAACAGTATTGGATTTACTGTTTCTTAACGCGAAAATTGCAAACCCGTCGACGGGATGATTAGTGAGTGATTTTTAATGATCACAAAAATTAGCCAGGATGGTCCACCCACGGTATATCATTCAAAATCCTTAAGAAGGAGGCCGGTGCGTTTCTGACCCGGATGTCGACTCACGGATACCGGAAGATCATAACCAGATAATCATAATCACCGGAAGAAGGTGAAACACGAGAGGACATGAACAATCGATCGATCACAGTTGGACAATGAATAGGCAAATATATATACATATATTTTCTTTTATACAATCTCTTACTTGTCTCTCTTGATAGTCATTTTTATCGTGCAAGTCCTTCATCGGTTCAAACCGATACTCAACTCGGTCGAAGGTTACATGTCGAGCGCCATTTGCATAATGGCGAGCGAGTCGATGAGTGTAGAAAAAAAAAATTGAAATAATTTCTGCCAGGCGTTAATAACGTGATTTTTCCAAAAATCGTATTTCACAAGACGCACGCAAACGTACACACAAGCTTACAAGTCCATTTAAAGATGTTCGCGCGGTCCACTCACAAATTGCAATAGGCCAAATGCAGGAACGCCGTCGTTGGCAGTCGAACGATTAATCTTTTCGCAATAAAATCGGGAATACCTAGTCGGACGGCGCCGCGTTAACATTTTATGGCATCCTGGTTTTAAACGCGGATTGACGTCAGTAGGCGAATTCCGCAGAAATCAAAACAGATTTTTATTCAGGAATCTGGTATCTGGTAAACAGTCTTAAATTATGACAGGACCGCAATTCGAAAATTGCACAGATCCGTCTTTAATATCATAATGAATGAATCATTGCGACGTATACATAATTTAATTTAGTGCAAATCGTAAGAACAATGCAAAACACGTATAACAAAAATATTTCGATTCTCATGTCCTTGTCTTCGTACGAATTCGTACACCGTGCACGATTTTACTATGTTTCAATAAACGTCACTTTGAATCGCTTAAAAATGTCTTAAGAATCGGCCGCCATCTTTAAACCGTCTTATCTCTTTGACACAACAATAACGTACCTCAGGCGGGTGACACGAGCCACGTCATGTAATCCTTCATCTCGTGGTCGTCGATCAATTTCGGTCAGGGATCCTCTCCTCTGTCGAATAAGACGCCATGAGATTTAGCACTGATTGAAAACAAGAGATTCCTCTTGACCCACTGAGGCAACGAGGTTCCAACTTTTCATCCCATTCGTTTGGGACGTCGCGACGAAAAATTTATACCATACACAAATCTCATTGTAAATAGCATTGACCTTATTCACAAGATGCTCCGCTACACCGGCACACATTAAAACACCATATCGCGCAATAATAATCCCTTAGGAATTCCCGTATACGAATATAAATAGATTTAACAGAAAAAGAAACCGCCATCGCCAGCCGAAAATAATTAGCTCGTTAAAATAAGCCAAATAGTCCATAGCTACAATCTAATTAGAAAATAAAAATTCCTACTTGACGGGGACAACCGTCGTCTAACGGTTACTGTATCGGGAACATGCGGATGCGCCTTTAGGGTGTAATACGTGGTGTTGACGCCATATTGTAAGAAGATACGAAGAAATGATGTCACGTTTTACTTGACGGCTATGCCGATTATCCCAGCGACTGTCAGTTCCGTCTTTGAAATGTTCTTCGAAGTAGTCTGTCCTTAAGGCTTTATTTGGCCTGTAGCCATCTTTTGCCGCAGTCGTAAAAACATAGTCTGGTTGCTCGTCACTGGTTTTTCTCAAAGTCTATGACTAACGGACGGACTAATTGAACGTTCGACGTACGACGAACCGTCCATCTCAGCGTCTTGGAATTTGACACTTATTAGCAACGAGGCAGCAATGTCACTCGTAAATTTTGGCGATTTGCTCATCCCATTATGGACTACTGAATAGAGCGGATATGACTCGGCAATTATCCTGTGCATACAATTGGTGAGTTGAGTAGATTACGCAGTTAGGTTAGGTTAGTCACGTAATTTATCATGACAGCGACGACCGGATCTGCGAACGGATCAATTCGATAATTGAATTTAAAAAATGTCACTGTTAATTATCTCGCGATTGTCGAACGACAAAACGGGGACGTCGCGTGTGAAAGCAGAAAAATGAAAGACGGGATTCCCGCGCGTCGTCAAACTCGTGTTTCACGTTCGGCCAATCTTAAAATCTTTTTACAAATTCCAACGACACTTACGTCAGACATCTTTGAGCTTTCTTCGCGTGCCATTTCACTGTGGTTAGGGTGTGTTTTTAAATATTTTCTTTTTTCTCTTTCTTTTAATGCCTCATCCACAGCTATTACACATCTCAGGGTTCCCACTGGTGTTACGTAGATGACGCTAGGCGTCCTTGCCCAGGGCCTTGCCGTTTTACGGTGACATAATGACATACAGCCCATGTTTCGATTAACATTTCCTTTTTTTTTATCGAACAGACAATCTTTGCTAATCAAATGCGGTTTTCTCGTTGGATATTTATCCAGCTTCTTAAATTCAGGTAATGTCGTGTAGTCGCTATTGAATAGGGCTTGGATTTTACTCCTTCAATTGGATTTGTGACGTCGATCGTATCCACGTTCTCAGCATTCCGAAATTACTGGTGTTTCTCACGCGTGGTGAAAGCCGTGAGGAATTTCTATGTGAATTTTACACGCGACGCTTCTAACGTACACGGATCGAGTCATCGAGTGACTTGCATCTATCGGCCACTCAATTCAATGATTCGTAATAATTCTGAAAAGTCGTTAATTAAAAACAAGAATTCTTAGAGAACCACTGAGATATTTGAGACGCGAAATTCTAGGATTTTTTTTCAACGATCGGAATGTCCCTCTTGAGTTTAATGATGACAAAAGAGGCATTAAAAAAAAAATTTAAGTAACAAAAATGATATGACGATTATCGCAAAGACGCGAATTTTTCAATTACTTTTTTTTTATCGCTTTACATATTTAGAAGAATCCTCCTTCGTATTATAACTCCTTTGATATTTGCATATTATGAAAAAATTTGCGCAATCCCATATATAGGTATGTTAGCAAAAGGCGCGAAAATTCCACCAGGCTCAAAAATCATTATTTAATATATCTCTGCACGAGTATTTTGCGACTTTAATTCTTTGTCATTAAAGTATAATCGATCGTGGATCATAAATCAATCATATTTATCTACGTATTTTGATATACCTCGAGGATTCGGGTCTGTTATTTATTCACTAAAATGAAATATGATTGACAGAGCATAGTTCGCGGTAATAATTTATTACATTAGTAGGTACAGTTCTGTTGAATAACGTACATAAATAAGGTTTACGTGTATCAATAGATTGTTAATCAATAAACAGGAAATGAGTTTCGGCAATTAAAATACCAGCATTGATCGCGTTGGCTAATTAAATAAAATAGTATCGATAATTATGTATCTAGTCACTTTTTAATTCGATCTTTAATTACCTCATAGGTGACGACTATTAAATTGATCCTGAATTCAACAAAAGATGAGGAATATAATTTTTTTTTTTACAATATCACCCAGCTCTCCATATTGATTTATTATAAATCCTATACAGAAGATGAACGACATATGTCGCTGTCATAAAAATGAAAATAGTAATATACATTAATGATTAATTCAATTAATTGTAATTATTGAAATTATTTAAATAATTAATTCATATCATTTTTCTTTCAGGATATTCATTCCACTCGTCCTTACCAATCGTATGCGCCACTCACCATAAACTATCCAAAACTCCGAGATGAGTCAATTGATCATAGATTGGCGCCAGTTCACGGACACCATCCATTAAATAATTATAAATGGAAGACACCCCGATAAGGGCAGGAAATAAAAATTTGATAGTTCAAATCAACCCACGTCGCCAGACTCTGACGCACGAGCTCCTTTTTCGGTAGTCGAACCTAAAATGATCGGTATGCATGTGGAACCAATAATCGCAAGAAGATGATCCATAGAAAAACTTTTTTTTTTCAGGACTCAAAATAATTCAAATCAGAGATTATCCGACGCCTACCCCGTTGCCGTGGGTTAAGTTCATCACTGATTAGTCATTAGTCGCTGAACCTCTTAATAAGAAATCGGTAGAAAAAAAAAAACATTTCATTGCCACACTCTGTTTACCTCGACAATTATTTATTTTATTTTTTTCTTTTCTTTCAGAGTCACCGAATTCTTCGATATTATAACTATCAACTGCCCATCCATGGCGCGTCCGTGTTTTCAGGCCGTTTGCCTAGAAAGCAAAGGTATTTATCGAGTGGGAGAATGGCCCAGAGTCACGGGTGTATACAACAGAGAAGAGAAGTATCGGTTGATCTAGAGGTTATCTCTGACGCAAATCGAAGATCAAGTTTTTGGCGACGCCGCCCTGACATTTTGTCAGGAGCAAAAATACCAGTTGGTACTTCTGTAGAAATGGGGATGCGTGGTCAGTATCCATTTTAATCCTTACAACAGTCGATTATGATTTAATCATAGGTGAAGATCGATTACGACGAACAAAATTATCAGTCTGACAAACATCACCAATGTAACAGCACCAGATCTTATTGGCAGCAATTATCTATTTACTGTACATTTGACTGCTTTCTCTTGGGCTAATCAAAATATTGATAGTACCGACTTACAGTAATGGTTGCCAACCGTTATTCTACTATGCCATAGTACCACTGTGTTATCATAGTGAAACTATCGTTTCAAGATTGGGTCTAAGATTTTCTCGCTTCGAGTCCTTTCATTATGGCCTTTTTCTACCTCACGTTTTTTAGCTATGCACTCACGTTTTTTATCGTGCCAATTTTCGATCGTATCTGTTTTTATATATATATATATATATATGTATACATACCTACAGTACACGAGACGAATAAAATAATAATCTTGGCATATTCCTTGAAATTTATCGGTATAAGCGTGCTCGACCTTCCTATCGGTAACACGCAATATTTACTTGGTGCAAAATAAATTTCACTCCGTACGATTCCCAACGCGGAATCCGCAAGTGTAATAAGACAAGAAAGAAAGAAGGTCTTTCTATCGATTTACGAGGTAGACGATCGAGCGGTGAAATCTGACAGTTACGCAATATGTAAAAATCTGTCCGTATAAACATACCGTACCGACCATACAAATATTTCGAGGTTAAGAACCCACAGAAACTTAACTCGACACTTTCAAGATACAATCTGACCCTTGGCGCGTTCTTGGTTTTTTTTTTTTATTTCCAGTCGTGAAACGTCCAACTGGTCCAGAGAGTAAACTTGTAAGAATCTTGAAGGCAAAATTTAACAAGTGTACCAACGACAATTCGATACACCAACCGTTTAGTGTAAAAAATTCAAATTAACCTTAACAATTTGTAACGTTTATATTCTTAACGGCCATCTTGTTTCATTGAAAATTAATCATTGTTTTTCAGATCTCATTTATTCGTCTCTATTACCCATAAAGGGGGGGGAAGCATTCCAGATCTTTCTAGGTGAGCAGCAATCCTTTCCGTTATTATCATCATAACAGGCATGATAATAATAATTGTGGTAGCTGTTGTTATTGTTCTCAAGAGCGCTCAGCCAGGACGAGAACTCGAGAGAGAGCGTCGTGAGTGCATTGGCCGTAGACGCGCTCGAGCGACTGGTAAATAAGTATACGTACGTGCTAGCCGACCCGTTTGCATGATTGCTCATCATAATAATCAGAAGAGTAATAAAAGGCCCCAAAGAAATTCCATCATTATGATTAAGGACCCCGCGACGTAGCCTGTATCTGTAAGTACGTAAACATACCTGACGTTACTCACCGAATTCAGGATGAGTCAGTTCGATTACGTGTAAGGCAATTATAAAAAAAAAAATGTACGCGTCCGTAATCATTGCCATTTATTTAATGCAGTTTTAATTGCTTCCAGCGGGAAGCCTAACCTAACTTAATTGGACGGTCTCATACTCGATGGCCACGGAGGAATCAGAATTATTCAAGTGCATCTTTACATCGTGGGATATCCGGGATCGCAGCACGACATCCCCGACGCCATTACCAACTGCAGGTATATAGATAGTTGGATGCAAGAGGATATATTTCTTGGATACTGAGAAAGGGCATCGTGCTGCAGGGAATGTTGTTCAAGGTCGACGAACTTGACGGCCAAGGACTCGTCCTCGAGGAATTCTTCTATGACGTCAGCTTTAGATAACACTTGGAAAGTGACGTATGGACCGAAAGTGCATTTCCGTGTTGAAAATTGAATGATAAAAAAGAGGGTAATATCGAGTAGGTAAAAGATCGGTGGTTCGTTCAGGGATTTAAAAAAAAAAAATTGTCACGATCCAAAATAGGCAACGAATTGAAATATAATTTGTGGTTCTAGCGTAGGTATGCCCGAGGATGACGTGGATGAGCATCCACGGTGCTTCAAAGTCGTTGGGACGTCCTTGCGACAAAAAAAAATGAAATGAAAAATAATGCCGAGCCGGTGAGAATTATTGGCAAACTTAACGTCTCAGCCAATTAGCGGAAGAGGATCCGGTCGTGGGACCATGACGTAGGCTTCGAAGCTTCGGCAGCATTTGTTGTGATAGGACGGGGGGCCTGTGCCAGTGAGGCGTCGCGACGATTTGGCATCACGTAAACACGGCGCCCAATATGTGCTTGGAGAAGGCGTGCTTCGTTTTATTGCAATCCTGTATACGTACACAGACTGGATGACTCTGTTGTATGTATGGGACTGTAACAGGACGCACTGAACGGGCCCCGTGTCTGTCTGGGCTTCGTGATGGTGGGGTCCCACTAACAGTAACCGTAAGCATCACCAGGAGTCAGCATATAACGAACCGGCTACCAGCTAGAGTTCAGTTCTTTGCGAACGCTTCAGACGACTGGTTCGTACAGCGCGACACATTGCTCAAGCGTTGAGGCACACGTTGCTGTATAAGTCCCAAAATTGAACTTTACGATCAACCACTAAGATATTCGACAGCTTACATCTTGGATTTCTTTATCTTCTACCACCCCGTGAACTACGTGGTATCAGTGATCACCCGGCGAACAAAGGAAGCTCGATTCGTGTGACTTTTCGACGTATCCCTTGCTATTGTTCTGTTGGACCCAACAATGGCTGTCCGGTGCTCCGGGATTTTCATCGCCATCGGCATCCTCGTTCTGTGCTGCGACATTACGAAAGTTCGTGGATCCGCCATTCCCATGTGGGAATTCCTCTCCAGGGATGAGAAAGTAAGCTCTTACGAATATACGTTATTGATCGATCGAATTTTACGAATATGGCTGAAGTATGCTCGAAGATTAATTTCACTTCGAGGCTTAACAAGATTAAAATTTAATATAGACCCATTGGGCCCAATTTTGTAAAATGGAATTTTAAGACGTTTTATTTTGAAATAATAATAATAATCCAAGATAGCAAAATCGTAATGTACTCGCGTATTATTTTATTATTCAAATTCAAGTTCACCTGCAAGAAATTATGTAACAATAGTTTACACGAAAAGTTAGTCCGATTTCATATTTATTAGAATTTCATGCTAATAACGCACTATCGTACATGTACAAATTGCAATTTAATCGTCTTCGCGTAGAGATCGCATTAATAATTGATAGACCACCGTCCATTGTTTGCTAATAGATCAATAATCTCTGTTTGAATATTTCGCGGGCAATTTGGTTACTAAAGAGGCCCACCCATGTCTAGTTGAACTTTCTAATTAATACGATTACACATTACCTCCGTTTACCGTATCCCCACACCGATTCGTTCTGTATAATTCATTATTATTCTTTCTCTGTATCGCGTCTCCCCCCCCCCCCCCTTCTCAGCTCGCCGACGGAGAAAATAACAAAGTTCAAAGGAACAAATCGTAATTGAGAAACTCTCAATCTACCCTGTGGAATTGCGCATAAAAAAGGGGCCCGACGTTTCCACGCGATGGTTTTATTGTGAAAATGATATTGCAACGCGATACGTGATGTAGGCAAAGGCGTCGCGACGCGCATATCTAACGCGTTCACGTTACACATTGCCGAGTTTCACCGGACGCTTATAGAATTTACGATCCGCTGGAATGGGGAACTCCATTCGCGTCAGACCCAGGACTTGTCACTGTCTACATAAACCGTACGGCCCACTTTTCTCTCTCGCGACCATTTTGAGCCAAGACGGGGCCTTACTTCACACCCTGTAGGATCTCGTGACTTTTTTTTTTCAACTTCATCTTTTTTAACTTCACCGCTTTTCCTATACCGTTCCCTTCCTGTCGCCATAAATTCCTGGTCTCGAGTCTTGTGCAATTTTTACGTCACGTCCGCCATTTCTCTAGGACCTAAAACTTGCGAATCCGCCTTTACTTACCCTCTTATTTTTCTTTCTTACAGATGAGTCATCTATACAGGGTGTTCAGTAAACAAGTGGCACGTTATTGCGCCGATTCGTCAATGCCTGACTGCAACAAAAATCTCCTTGTATCCGGTTTGCGTAATCTGGCGATAATGGATGAGAATCTTTTAGACAAGATGGATCCTTATCAGCGAGGCGCGCAAGAGATTAGTGAGTATAATCTGCCCACGCGATAGATTTTTTTCATTTGCATGGTATCGAGTACCGGGGTGGCAAGACGGCGATTTTCAATGAGCTATCGCATATCTATTTTTGTCGATGCTGGTGTAGCGAACGTTGTTCGTGCTGCGATTATGCAATTGCCGCTTTACAACTTAGAGCCGGTGTTTCGCGTTTTAAAAACAACTGCCATCGCGCGTAAATGTCGTATCCTGCCAGTTGGCACTTTGCCGGAAATCAGTTGGATACACAGCGGTGAACAGGCGATTGTAGGTTTAGAGTTGTTTGTTGACTCTTGGCGAAATACGTTTTTGCTTATGTCTGTTTGCTAATTTGATTTAACTAAGCATTTTGTTTTTTTACCTTACAGTCTGGCGTGGCATGATGAGGAACAATGGTTTTGCAAACAGACTTGGATCTGATCCAGAGGATTCCTATTACTCAGACGGTGCAGATTCTCTAGGTAACTATCCCTAGATGTCTGTATGATTCTTGTATCCAGTCGCTGTGACAAAAAGACACTAGAAAAGTCACCAGATGGACGTTGTGGAACGAAGAAAAAGTAAAACCGCAGAAAGGAGTTTCCTTTTATGGGGAAAAAAAAAATTTTTACTGCCATTTCACAACGTAAAAAGAGCGAAGAAGGTCTTTCCATTATGGTGTACTTTGGGTCCTCCTTTCTTCTTTGGGCCCATCGAACGCTCTTTGGGCATTAAGATCTTCCTGGGTCCGCTTCCTTGGCACTGTAACGGCTTTCACATTTTCTCCATGGCCCATATATTGCCGATGCATTTAACGCTCTTGCCACGTGGCTTCGTTACGGTCCAGAGAATAACAAAGAGAAAGACTCGTAATTTCTCCGTAGAATCCCAAGAGAGGCTTTTCTTTTTTTTTATCACAGCTCGTGGCCTCTTTTCTATTTCTTCCTACGAAAGTGCAAACAGCTTGGTCCGCGGGCCACTGAGACGAATGCATTCCTCGTGCGCACGTTATTTAATTATTATTTAAGATGACGCAATTCCAAAGATGTAAAGAGGCCGCCAGTGCATAAGTAACGAGTTAATTATAGCCAGACTGTCTGTTTTACGCCTGAATGACGGCACCAGGTACTTCTTGTTGCTTGGAGTATTAAAGAATAATTCAATAATAGAAAAAAAAATAAATAAATAAATAAATGAAGTATTTCTACCTTGGCCCACATGGCAATCGCTTATACTCAATCGCAGAGACTTCATGCTTAACATTATGGCTCTGCTGTCAGTTCTCGTCCTGCTGTAAACGATATCTTGTCTTGCACTTGCGGCTTATGTCTCGCGTCCATCGTTGAAAGATGGCCGTCGTTACCTCCGAGGTGAGGAGAACAACATGCTGGAGTCCTTGGTTGCCATTGTATTGAAATCGCCGGGCGACATGTCGGAAGTAGGAAGACCTCGTATGGATTTACCATAAAAGAAAGACCTTCACTTGAATAAAGTATAGTGTATGCCATACACATTGTCCGTGCAGGGTTACTCATTCTAAGTATAGTAGCTGGATTTGACACAAGTGCCATGATGTAATTTTGATTAGTTGTAGTCCTAAGTCATGTTGCCCTGTCAGAAATAGTCTAACGATATGTCATTTTAATTTCCAGCCAATTCCGGCAGCGAGCACAATGGCCTTGCCGAAGAATCAGCACCAGTGAGCGACTACGTGAGGCCCACGGGACACACTGGTCCCTATTTAATGGGACCAATGGTGATCAGAGTCTTTCCAGACGGTCGTCCGGTACCTGGTGACTCGAAGCGTCCTCTGCCACGCGACGAAGACGTCGATGACTTGAAGTTCTCCAAGCTTCCGTCCATCGAGGAGATTGAAGCCAGCAGCGGAAGTCTCTTTTACAGAAAGTCTAACGTACCTAAGAAGCCTCTGTTTTCCGGAAGTAGCCAGCAGCGTCCCAGTGTCATTTCTACCACGAGAGGATCTTACAGACGTAACAATCCTTTGTTCGATAATCGTCCCATCGCTGAGATCTCAAACAATGCTCGCTCTATTCGTTTTTATTGAGCGACAACAAGCCGGGTGCATAACTGTTGATAGCTACTACCGGTGGAGCCCTGTTGGATTCTGGGCAGTGTTCCGTTGTGAAAGATTGACGATTGGTTTGGGCATCGTCGCAGAGTGAAAAATACTTATTAGAATTAGGTGGTGCCCTCTCCATGAAAGAAAACAAAAATTTTTAGAACTTAGATCTTAAGTGTAACATTGCTCATTCCTATTTATTTAACTAGATACCTTTTTACGTCTTTACACGAATAATTTTATTTGCCACCGTTAGATGGGACTAGGGTCGCGTCGAACGCGTAATGGACTTTTATCCTTGAGATCTACTAATGATATTTATTTGAATGTTATTAGAGGCTCGTGGTAATCTACGTCATTGCGCGTTAAGAGACGATTCTGGTATAACATTTGTAAATAGTAACCCTCTGATTGTATATATTAATTTATCATCTTTTATTCAACGAGCCTTGCTCGATTAAGACAATCGCGAACGTCGTGCCGTAATCGAAGTGTGATAATTAATATTTGAGCCTCGTCGCGCTTCCAATGGAACTTTAACCGATTTATATATTTAGGCCCATTCGACGTGCCGAGTGACTCGTTTCGATAATACGATTACGGTACAACGTATCGCATTCGATTTGTGATAAATTACGGAGTTAAGGCGATATAAGCGTATGTGAGTTGTAAGTCACAGAAAAATTGTATGTCATATTGATAATACTTTAAAACTTAGGACTTTTTATTCTAATATTCCACTTTGTGATGAAACCCATTCGTATTATTAGTGCTAGTGCACCTCGTTGTACATATATACGTTGTATGTATATTGATCAATATGTATAATTAGTCGTATTGGGACGTCAGTATGATTAAGCGTCAATAAGTCATTTTAAAGGAACGTCTTTTTGTGGCTCGCGACAGAAATAAGACCCCTGAAAAATTATATAGATCTCCCAGTACGATTGTACAGCGTGTTCTACGATTACTCATCGTTATTCTGTAAAACATATTTATGTATATTCTGTGAAGGAGAAGTGATCCATAATTGTAGAGCACTCTGTATATAGTTTTAAAATCATGTGAAGCGTACAAGGCCTATCGCTGAAATACATTACATTGTTTAAACTGATTCTTATGTGGTAATAATTTTCTTACTTTGATACAAAAGTTTTGTAAAAGTAAGGTAGGTATATAACAGTGGTGCAGAGTGGGGGTATAGGACTAGGCTCGCCAGGCTCATTGCCGTCCAGCTCATTGCCTCTTCGACCACAGTAGGGTATGGATCACTCATGGCCTAATTAAGTGTACTCTGTGAATGTGTTCAAACCTCAGTAGCATGGTAAGAAAACTAGTAGCTCTATCCTCTGACTCATAGTGGCAGTTGTTGGTATTACCAGATAATGATAACTGAATTTATTCATTAGCAATATACCCTTCTTATATATTTAACTGGCGATTGGATGAGATTCAGTTATGCATTTGTAATTATAGTCACGACTGTCATTATGAGTTAAAATGTTGGACTTGTAGCTTGGCGGGCAGAGGTTCTCCGCTACCTCTCCGCTGGTTCCCAAAGCAACCCTTAGAACGAGACCAGGAGCTACAGAACTTCTTTAGAAGTATTGAAAAAGCCTACTGCTGAAACATTTTTGAGACATCTTTAAGAAAGTGCGGTACCAACTTGACATCATGTAGGA
>JASANN010000072.1:132285-241981 GCA_031762395.1 Calameuta pygmaea | reverse complement strand
TTTTATATTCTCATCGTATGAGAATATAATATATTTGTTTAAATTTTGCCCCCCCCCCCCCCCGCCCTATTTTCTCCACTGGATCTCCTATTTTTGAGACTCCCTGAAACCGAGAAGAAACTTTTGACGATGGCGTCTGTCTATCTGTGAGCATGAAAACTTCTGAAATAATTGGCGGATTAGATCAGCGTTAGTATACTTTTTTTGGGTTCCAAAGAAAGAGTCAATTTTGTTAGCCAGCGATATTCGACAAATATTCAAAAAGTTAAAATATTTTCAAAATTCTGAAAATCATTATTCAAAGAAGTTTTAAATCATGGTTCTTGAAGTCTTTAAAAATTTAATGACGTTTCTTGGTAGTCCTTAAAAAGCCCTAAAAATTATCTTAACGACATTTTTCGATCAATCAAAAATTTACAAAGTCACAGCATATACAGAAATTAATTAAATCAATAGAAAATATTTTTTCTAAATTTGACTAAATTTCAATAATTGCTTTGGACATAATTAATGTTGAACGCTAAGCGTGGGTTTCATGATGACAATAGATTTCTCATAATCGAAGTAATTTTTAAAAATTACATTCACGTTTACGTAATTCCAAGATTTACTTCACTTCTAGTACTTCATCGTATGTGAGGCGCAAAATTCATATATATCGGAGCTTGAAGCACGAAGCACATAATAATGTGCCCATGCACTCAAAGGGGGCTTTGACGGGTTATTTCCTCCCCATTTTTATGTATTTGCTATTACAAAAAGGATGCGTACATACGCAGCGTAAATTTTGGTAACAAAATTCTAGGCCTACTGCTAAATTGAACAAAATGAATATTATAGGAAAAATCAAATTCCGTATGTAGACAACAGAGTAACATTCCTAAATATCTAGCATTTCTAGTTTGAAAACCGCACATATTGCGATATCCTAATTTTATCCACGCGGTTGTAACTTATACAAAATTGGTCTTCTGAAATATTTCATTAAATCATTACATACCCTGCTCACGAGTGATAAGGTTCTATACTCTTCCTGAAACCGTAGTAAACTTATTGACTTGTAAACATCAGCAACCAGAATGAGACTTTTGATACTCAGCATTTGATGAATGTAAATTTGAGTATCTATAAATGCCACTCCAACAAGGTCGTTATCCTTTAGTTGCCAGATGTATATCTGTGAATAAAGGCAGAATATGTAACAAATTATTTATGGCTTCAAATTAAGTTCATTTTTTCTTAATAATAGAATGTTAGTACCTTTTGACCTACAGCAGATACCAAAAATCCAGAGACTTGAGTAATAGCTGTGATGGGACCTTTTTGCTCCTTAGCGTAAATTTGCTTGAATCTATTCTTAGTTAATGGTTGTCCCGGTTCTGGTACCACCTCGATGATATCGAAGATCAAGATTCGTCCGCGACTGGTGATGTCCTCACCATAGTTGTAGTTGGTGCCCAGGACTATGTACCCTTTAAGACCTGACCTGGTGCCCTCATATGCCAGAGACACATTTTTCAAGCAGGTTACATGCTCCCATTGGTCAAGTTCTATTTTTGTGTTTGGTATAGTTTCCCAGGAAACTGGTGAAAAAAGAACTATACTAAACTGTTCTTGGAATGGATACAAAAATCTTTCGGAACGTTCCTCTTCCGTATACTCTTTATCTTCCCCATTGAACCGGTAATAACTTTTTAAAGGTTCTGCTGTGCTCGTTATAACGCAATATGTTTTACTTTCGACGTGATAAGTGACAAAATGTGGTGTACACCGTAATGGCACTTTTCTTACTGGCCATGGGGCATCATACGATAAATGTGTAGGCAGGACACAGATCCGCAACTCCTCCTACATGGTAAAATGCATATTATATACATATTCAAAAATATATCTCTAGAATAAATTTAAATAATTTTACTACTTCTTTTCAAATAATTAATTGAACCTATACTAATTGTAAGTTACTCTGAGAGTCATCAGTTACTAAAATTCATGGATCATTTCGACTTTATACGCGGTGTAATGCAATTAAGGCTGCAGTCGGTCAGTTATAAATCATAAAAACATAATAATCCAATTGATAACGTAACTACCTGATAGCACTAAAAAAAAGAAAAGATACACCGTTAGTGTGCTTTATTTTTTACATTTGGTCACAATCTTACTGCTCCCTCAATTTCCCATCAAATAACGAAATTGAATTGGTTCAATTCAGAATTCAGAAATGTATCCATTTTTAATATCCTATTCACGGAAAATCTAATAATTTATTTATGACCTGCCGAACGATTCTAATTAGGATATTTTGCAGACATATGGTTAGAACTAGAGTTAAATGTCCTTTTAAGGGCCCACTTTCTTCCGGATTAGAATATGAAACCTCTATCGTGGTCAAACTGTAAAGTAAGGTTACCCATTTTATATCAAATCAAAAATGCGGACATCTTGGCAAAATAATAGTAGACATAAAAGAATATTTTTTTTCGATTCACTGACAGCCTCGTACGATTACAATTAGCGTTATGACTAAGTACTCGAAGGTTTTAGTAATTTCAATAGGGCATTTAGAATAAAAAATTTCGCAATATTAAGAGAACTGTATTACCTTTCTGTTGAAGTACAAAAATCCTTGAGGACAATTTACGTTATTGAATGGTGCAAATGAAGTTATAGCTCCATCAATTCCCATCGGATGAGTTCGTAGCTCTCCGCGTCCAGTTAAAAATATCCAGTGTGGATAGCCACCGCAGATAAAGACACCGTTATAGCCAGCAATATTGCTAAAATAGCGCATCATGCAAACTCTTGTGTCGTTCATACGTGGTTCATTTTCCTCCTTGGGCTTAGGTCTGTGAATATACATATAGCAGTGATAAACACTAACAAAACATGATGAACTTTGTTTCATATTTAAATCTTTCATTTCCGCTTAAAGCTATTTATGATAAACTACAAATAGTTACAATAAATTAAAAATCAGTTTTGATTTTAGCTTAAAAATATGTGTACTAAACGATTAGAATTTCCAGAGAATTATAATTATCAAAATTTAAAAATGATTAATCATCGATTGATTTACCTCAACTGACCCAAGATGATTGAATGATCCAATTTCTTGAATCGCAACTTCAAGTGTCCCTTTGGATAGCGGTATGCCTGATAAATTTGCACTTCCGTATCTAAACGTACTAATAACATTGGTTTATTTCCATGATGACCAAGTGCGACCATTAAAATTTCACGAACCTATAAATGACAAGAACAGAGTATAGCCAATACTGAAATGATGACTAGAGTATTAATTTATCATTAATCATGTATATTCCTGATTAATTCTTTTCAATGCACCTGAACTTCCGAATTTGGTATTTCGTTAATATGTGACTGCTGCAATGTCGTCGACTCCATGCTGTCGTGTAAAACGTGTTGGCCATAACCAAAATTGCGTATCAAATAGGATAATCTTAAATCCGGCAATGAGTAAATCTCCAAAGTTCCGCTATCCCTGTATACTAGCAGCCAGTAGGACGGTTTGAATTCCTGCAGATGCTTTTGCCACCTAAAATCAAGATAAAGCTACTCGTGTGCCTTTCCAAAAAAAACTAATGGGCGATGGCTGTGTCTTAATTAAATACAAATAAGTAAATAAATCACAACGTTCCACTCATGCTGCTAGATCATTTTGTAACGTAGCCTTTTATGGCTATTCGGTCAGGTAAAACAGAAACATAGTGTTTTTCTATTAACGAGGTACGACTATCAAAGCAAATGCAACTAATCGATTTTGTTATGTTCTTGGCAGGTACATAATCTTTGTGCGTGCAGAGTTTCTAAAAGATCGATCTGTGAACTTGAGTCCCAGGGGACACATACTTAAGTCACGCTGAACGATCAACATGTTAAATGATAAATCAGAAAGTAACAATATTTTAAAAGTACATTTCAACAGAAATCGAAGTGTACAACAGAGAATGTTTGTCTTGTTTCTGACGTAATTATACTATGTAAAGTTTGCAAAACAGTATATTTGCATAGGATAGAATGACTTGATTATCAGCCATTATTATTGAAATTCCTGAAATAGCCTATGGCGTCGCGATTCTCCGTCCTTTGATATGAACGCCAATTATCATTGTTAGAATATTATTATAAAGAATGGTAAGATGGCGAATGTTATTTGACATATTTTTTCCTATCAGAATCACATACCAGGGTGCTTTCTTGTTGGTACCATCTTGTGTCTTTACTTGAGGTGGCGCTGGCATTTGAAAAGCTGGAACATCGCCGTATAGAAGCTCATCTTCATCGTCTATGTTTGTTATTGTAGTTGGCTCTTCAGCAACTTTCTCTTCCTCAGCATTATCATCCTCGACATCTTCAGCAAGGTGCATAGTGAAAATTCCACTAACATCACGATAAGCACATAACGTCTCTATTTGTGGCCTCTGAAAAGTAATTATGATTGTTCTCTATTATTATGCACGTCTTTAATGCAACATAAATCTTTAAGAAACAATGTTCTGTTTCTTAATTAGACTAGTAATAATCTTACTTACAAACAGTAAATTTGCTGCTTGAATGTATAATTTAGCTGAGCCTCGGATTTCCCTAAAGGTCAATAACATGACTTGCCCATCCTCGGTTAATAGAGTAACGTAAGGGTCTGCACAACTTGCATGAATAATAGGACAGCCTAGATCAATGGGTATGTGTTGTATCTGTAAAGGAGTGATATCAAATATATAGAAGCACTATGCAGGTAAAGTGGCTATCTCAAATCTTCAATCATAAAGAATATAGTTGGCATGGGTTTGGCTAGTATCCAATCTATTGATAGAGTATAGATCATTTAAAGATCACCTTCATAACAATGCACACAAAATTTGGAACTTAATATTTATTCTAAATATGATAAAAAAGTGTTCACTTTATATCAACATGTTGCTGTCAGATTTTTTCTTGACTTTCGGATTCATTATTTCGCATTAATTTAAATAAAAATGTTTAAATGATTCTTAACCGATTAATATTCAAGTAAAAATGTAGGAGAGAGGGAGAAGAAAATAAAAAAGCTCTGTTTTTTTAAAGAAAGATCACGCCATTCGATTCTATGGAAAAATTACTAAAGAAAAATATATAACATTACATGTTTTTCGTTACAATCACATAAAATAAATTATTTAATAAAATAAAAAGATAGTGGCTCGCGCCCAAATTATCGCACGCTCCATCACTGATCGCCAGCGCCCATCGTTTTCATTTTATTAAATAATTTATTTAGTGTCATTGTAATTACAATGTTATGTTTCTTTAGCAAGTTTTTGCATGGAATCGAATGGTGTAATCTGTTTTTTAAAAAAGAGCTTTATTTTTCACTTTATCTCCCCCCCCCCCCCTCTGCCCCTTATCGCCAACAAATATTTGGGAATCATATTTTATCATATTTAAATAGAAAGCCCGTAATGTCCCGGGTCCGGGATTTTAAAGTTGCCTCCGTTTTTACGTGGGCGCCAAAAACTCAAGTGATCAAGATATGTCAGCTAGTGTGTTGAGGCATATATGTATATCTCTTAAATTTATATTATTATTTGCATAGTCCCCTTAGCTGTTATCGCTATGTAGTAAATTGAAAAATCGAACCTGTTTGACAAGAACAATGCAGTCTCAAGATATATTTAATAAATACCTGATCAATTCCTTGCATTAATCGTACTCCCATTTGTGTAACTTGAATGATGTAACGATTAGCGCCAAGATTTCCGGCGAATATCGTGGTACCTTGTGTACTAAAACCACTGTGATCAACTTCATTGATCTCTTGTCCAGTTTGCAAAATCTACAAAGTATTGATCAATTAGCAAATAGATGAATAATAAATCCAAGATTGTAAGAATATATGTATTAAAAATGGGTAGAAATATCTTAGTGTAGCGAAAGGGTTAAATAACTTCTACATCCGAAACTTGATTCTTCCTATGATTTTGAATCTCAAAAGCTCGGCAGTTCGTTCAAACTTTGTTTCACAAAAATTGGTGTTTTAATAAATATTATGAATTGTGAGTGCATTAAACAATTCCACAGATTCCATGCTATTGAGGAGTTCAATTAGTTTTGCATTACCATTGTAGAGTCTTCATGACTCAAAATTAAAAACGCGTGGGTCCCTTCAGCTTCAGCTTTGACTTGTTCTTCAGTATTTACAGCGCCAATCACAGTCCACATGTCCTCGCAACCAGGCAATTCAAATGTTGTTACTACCTGTAAAGGAATGATACATACATGAGCATGTCTTTCGTGACTCCAGATTGAGCAGCAGATGACTTTGAAAGTGTTATTGATGTTGCAATTCGATTATATCTACATTGAATCACAAAAGTGAATTATTCACTTAGTCACCAGCACTTCTCCAAAGTGTCGATGCGATAAAATGTGTACGTGATTCAGCGATACAAAGATTGCAGCTTTGCATTGGCGCAAATGATCGACACTTTCAACATCTGATGTAATGGAAGTTTATTTTACTACCACATTTGAACTTAAATGACATTAGTAGTAGCTTGCTGAAATCGCCTCAACACTAATTATCACATAGCAACGAAGAAAAATATTACCATCCCATTTAAAAAAGTGAAAATGACCTTGAAATCACTCCTTTGCGCCCCCACCCTCGCAAAAAATAATATCACATTATATCTCTCTCCATATCATACAAATTTTTTATGAAACATTTATTTTTATTATTACAAATAATAGAAATATTCCTAGTGGACAAAGTTATTGGTCCACCCTGTATGTATAATTTATTAAAAGGCATTAATACTTTGCTGTTCCACCATTAAACTGTAGAACAGTGGATAAGAGGTTTTCCATACTTTGAATTAACTTTAATATATTATTCCAAATATTTGTAATTTGTTGTTTAAGATATTCTATTGTACTTTTGGAACATTTCGAAAGCCAACCTAATTTGCATGACATATTGACATTTAAGTAATATAACTGGTTTTTTACGTTTCTTAAGGTGGTTCGAAAGTAGCTAGAAATTTATCATATATGTATATATATGTGTATACTCCGCTTGGTAAAATAACAATATTTTTTTTTAGATATTTCAACTTCCAGACGGTAAGAGTGGAAGAAAATTCTAGGAGACACTTCTTTAATATCAAACGTTATCACGATGATTTTTAAATTGATAAGCTTGAAATTTTTAAATCGTTAGTTAAAGAATATGTGATATGCACATTTTTTAAATGATAGATCTCTGTCCTTCCGCATATCTCAAAGATAATACACCTTACGTAAGAAATATTTTTGTGATGAACGATATACATGGAATTCGCAGAAATTGGAATCCTATTATTATGATGTTAGGTGAACCATCTTAAATTGTCAACTGCTAAAGCTGCTGTAACATTTCTTTTATATTTATATTGGAGTTTGTTTGCTAGTTTCATATTTTTCACATAGTATTTATAGATATTTAAGGTATCACATGCGCGAAAATATTTTCTTAAAATTGCCGAATCGTAGAGAGCAACACATTGCCAGACGTGTGGCGACCTACACGAATTATGCGTTTCCTCATATCTTCTGTTGTAGTTGGCTCTTGCACAAAAACAATATTCCTTAGAAATCCTCATAAATAAAAATGTCGAGTCAAGTTGCCTATAAATATACCTACAGTTCCATTTTGTTCTTCCTCGAATTCATACAATTTTTGTTTGAAACACTTTTTTATATCTCGCTTAATCTCCGAGAAATGTTAGTGTATCACTTAAAATGGGAGACCCAGTACATATACAGTAAAGCATCTCTATTAGGCCAAGTCTGAATTTCAGAACCTCTCTATTAGTCCAAAGAGGGGCTGGGTGCGCAAAGCATGCCCATCAGCCAATCGGAGAATATACGTTAGGAATGTAGTACAAAAGAAAAGGACTCCACTGAATAAATGTTCTACTGACAATTCCTAACCTTTATATGGGTCCGAATGCCAACGGGCCGCAATTCGCATAGATGTCCCTGCCTGTGCGAATTTATTAGGAGAAAGTAGGTAGCGCTTATGACATAAACGGAAGGCTGAACTCGGATTATAGCAGAGATTTAACAATTAGACAGGGGACTAATAGAGTAGTCTTACTGTAACTATCAATGAAATTTCTTTTATAGATTCTACACGCATGATGAAAAATCATATAAGAAACCATTGTGTCCTATAGAACTGAAATCTTCTATGCAATAGAATGCACATAAAAATTTCTAAAATTACCTGAGGTCGAATAGAACGTTGCAATACACATAGAGCTCCATTTTTCCCATAGCCTGAAGTAGTGACCAGTTCAACATCAGGATCTTGGGCGTGAGAAAATTCTTCTGAGAGAAATGCTGGTTCTCCCATAGATATATTACCACAGGGTCCAATATTAAGCAGACTATCGCACACCTATATAATAAATTGTATTCAATTATTTAAAATTAAAAGATGTAAAATCTATGACTCGTTAACTTCAAGAGGGCACAGTTTAATAACCACTATCACTAAAAGAATCTTCAAATTGCGGATTTCTCAATCATCAAAACAAAATAAATGATCCATATAAAAAATGCATATTTCGCAAATAACTCATTATACCTCGAATATATACGATGTAATATGCATAGACGTTTGTGTCTCGTTGCCGTACACTTCAAGTTCCTCTGGATCCTTGATATCAAGGACATCAGATGCCATCCAATCTCCTAAAAAGTCTTGCTTGATTTTTTTAGCTGGAGTTTCTCCACTGTCCTCATCGTCATCAACAGTGACTTCAGCGTCATCGGGAATCTGAGGTTTTTCAGGTTCCTTTTCAGTAAACCTTAACAACAGGGAATTACCAAGTCTCGAGCCGAGGAACAAATAATTATCCTCACACATACAGACCTGAAAATCCCAAAAATAATATCACTGTATTCGGAAGATCACTGAAGCAATATTTTCCAGTATTCAAACTCACACAGGATGTCAATACACTTGCGGCAGCTTTATCAAAATGAAATCCTCTAACCGATCGCATACTATCAGCGAACAGGGATAAAACATATAATTCCCCACTTTTCAAAGAAATAACCAAGCGGTCGTACGAAATAAAAGCTACCTGAGCACCTTCTAGGCTCATTTTTACACCTTCTTGTGGTTCTGTAATCAGCAAACACAAATGATACGATTCTGAAATATCTTTGTTGCAAACATAATATTATTAAGATTACTTACTCAATGGAAAATTTGTACTTGTGTCTGCTAAACTATTGAGTGATACTCCATATGGCGGTATACTCTGGTTAAGGTAAATCAATGAGTTCACAGCCATTATTAATGTTCCTCCAAGAGGCTTCTTGACAGGCACTGCTTGATAGCAATCAAAAGGTAAATTCGAAACAGACCAAATTATTGGATGGACTTTTTGCTGTATGTTTAAAGATATTGCTACCATTGCACAGGTATCCTGCCTCACTGCAATACGGCTGAAATTATAAATTATATCATTAAATATTACGTGCGAATGTTACAATGGTATAAAGATAGAATACAATAAATAATTATTGTTTTAATCGTTATGAGACAATTTAATGAACCTACCCTGAAAATGTTCTAACAGGTTCGTAAAGAATTAATAAAGTTGGTTCATAATATCCATGGAGAAACTCTAAATCTATTATATTATCCATTTTTTCCTCCAAATTTTTCAGTACTATCATATATGAGGAAAGTATAGGTGTCTTATTGGATGAACCTATTTTAGAGTTTTCAAGTAGATCTCCATCATCCAATGTAGGGTCTTTACGAAATGGAAGAACTACCAATTTTCTTCCATATATCAACATAACAGCACAACGACCCTCAGGATCTACTCTAACAATAGGAATATGATGATGATTTGTCCAACCATCCTGCAAATACAACATGTAAACAGTGATAGATAGAACGTTGTTCCCTTTGCTTTAAATAGTATAGTAGATGTTTTACCCTCATTTCTTCTTCTTCAAAGTAATGTAATGATACAGTGCGTAAATCATGTGTTTCTGGGTCATATTCCACCACAGACAATTTAGCATCTCGGAAACTCAGTAATAATGAATCCCTAGGAGAGCCAATAAGATGTACAGGTTGCACAGACATAATATTTCCATGCAATGTATATTGAGCAAGACACTCCAATTTCATCTTCGGAGGCCGTAATTCTGATGAAGCGTGAAAATGAGGTTAGATGCATATATAAATAAATTAAAGTGTAATAGTAGAAAAATTATACCTGTATATTTCTCTCTTTTGGTAGTATCGACATCCGGTATTAAACGGAAAACGCGAATTATATTTGCACCGGCAACAACTAAACATTTTTCTATACGATTAAAGAAATAACAGGTTATAGCATGTTCTACGCCAGTAGCAGGATGAGTACTTTTGCAAATAGAATACATTTTGTTATTTATATATGGTTCTAATGGAAATAAATGTTCATCTTTGCATTACAGAACTCCGTATTTTCCATTATTCCATATGGCACTAGAAATATTTCTAATTCACTTGTTGACGGTCTTATTCAAAGCGAAACACACAATACAATGTGCGCTGCCATGTTTTGACGTGCGCACTGCACTCAGAGACGTTAGTAACTATTCAATGCTCCTATTGGGCAATAAACGACGTATGTGCTTACCAAGTTATTCAGCTCAAACGCACGATCTGAAGTTAAGCGCGTAAAACCATCTCAGGTAGTGCGTTTTGGCTGAATAATCGGCATATATACATTTATATATAGATACCTATACCTATATATCTGAGGACATGCCCTATGTGCTAACTACTGATTGTTAACAATTTTAGGGAATATTTCGTAACTGAACCATAGTTGCGGTTATTAAATTTCAGCCAAATGATTTTTTTCACCGACCGAAATGCAAAACTTGGTTCAATTATGAAATGTAACCACGCGCGAAAATAGTGGATTACAGTCCATGATTACAGTAGACTTCCGTATAACGCGGTTAATACGTTTCGTGCATAATATAAATTAAATTGTTTTGGTTTTCCTTTTTGGAAATGATTATTGCTATGTTAACTTTTATTTTCTGTTTTATCAAATAAAACAATATTTTTTAAATAAATGGTATATATACAAATTTGATTAAAAATCACATTATTAATCTATCTAAAAAATCTTTTATTTCAATAAAATTTAATAAAAATGTAGTTATACAAATTTATGTACTATATTTTTTAAGATTTTTTTAAATTGAAAAATGCTTTTAACGTCTTCGTTTGGTAGAAGTACATATTAATTTTCAATTATTGAATCAGTTTCACTTACAGATTCAATTTTTTCAATGAATCTATTATCTTGCTTTATTATATTTGCTGTATTTATTTCCAATTCTTTCTGAAGTTTTAAATATAGAGCTAGACAATTTTGCAAGTTTCTTTTAAATTGTTTAGAACGCTCCAATAATGAATCCGTATTCGTAAAATCTGTTTCTATTTCTTTAACTAAATCAAGTGCTCGGTCGTGTATTGTCAATTATTAATAAAGCCTTAAAAATTAAATTTGTTTCCTCTAAATACTGTTCGACATCAGCAAATGGAAAATGTAGACTTGTTGTGTCTCTCCATTGTATGTACATGGATTTTAAGATTTATTAATTAGCAGAGGCTTCATTAAACATTTTCCAGATGCATTACTGCATAAAAGTAGTGTCATCCTTTCCTTGGACGATGTAAATCTAGGAGTAGATCACACACTTAGAAATAAACGTTGGTTGTCTCATTTTTTTCCATAATGAACCCGCTTGATCAGCATTGAACACCTGACCACCCGTATAGCGTCCTTCTTTTATAATCTTATTAAACTCTTCTTTAAAACATCTGAACCGACTGTAAGTCAACTGACGCTCGTTCTCGATGTATTTTAATATAATGTAGAAAAAATCGTTTTTCAAATCTGTGGAACCATCCCGGGCTACCTTTAAAATCATATCTCTGCACTATATCAGGAGTGGATTGTTTTAAATGAGTGTAAATTTTGCATGCTTTTTGTTGTATGACATGATTACATAAAGGAATATTTTTTTGGTTGCAATTAAATTATCATTAAACACTTTTCCATTTTAGATATCAAAGGGTCTTTCATGCGCGCAGTTTTTCTTAAAACCGTTAAGGAATTAGTAGTCGCACTCGTTCTTATTTTGTTTTCATTTTTTCTTATAATTCGAACTCTTGACTGGTTTAAATGCAGTTCCTTGGAAATATCTTTTACATTTTCCCCAGAATTCAGCCGATTTAACATTGCGACTTTTTCTTTAATAGAAATGCATTTCCATTTTAATATTTTTTTTCTTTCTAAATTCATCCATTGTGTCCTTAAAAATAACTTTGTTTTTATAAACCTAATTTACAAAATACTTTGGCATTATGTATACTTACGTATTTTAAGTGTAACCTTTCTCAAATTGCGAATGCGAGACACTGATACGTTAATGATTCCCCAGGCGTTTTCTAGCAGTGATACCCATATCGTTATATGAAGAGTCCCCGCGTCAAGAAACAGAACGATGAAACATGAGAAGCCGGTAACGACGAAGAAAACAATTTAATGCTTAACTAAAGCCGATATAATTCTAAAAAATCAGGTAATTCCTGTGTTTTATTATTTGCCGCGTTGTACGAAGAATCACGTTACATGAAAACAGTAGCCGCAATATCTTTGGCGCATTATAAGAATTTGCGTTGTACAAAACTCGCATTACACGGGAGTCTACTGCATTTAAATTTTTATTAAGATACCTCTACAGCTTTTACCGACTGGTCAGACAAGAGGAGTAACTCGGGATGACCAGACTCTTGTTTGGTGAACATTTTTTTATTTGAAGTTTCGACCAATCAGGAATTTAGCTGTTCCGAGTTATTAATCTTGTTCGATTAGTCCAACAAAGCTGTGAAGGCACCTTGAACACGAAAGGGGCTCCGACCATCGGGGGTACATTTAAACAGCAAGAAAATGCAATGTTCAATTGTAAGCATCGGGAAGTGATTGGTAAACAAAGCCGGCTCTGTATATTCTGTGTATTAAACAAAATATATGAAATTTCAATTTTCTCCAAAATCTCTATTTAGGTTCCAGCGTATCTCCCGCGTCCGCTGTTCCCATTAGCGGTCAGCCAGAAACTCCTACAGGACGGTCAGCCCTGTTTGGTAATATCTCCTCGGTATCGTAATTAACACAAAACAAAATATTTAATTAAAGATGTTGTAAAGAAGTAAGGATATCAAAAGATATTGCTTTCTCGCCATAATTTCGATGTATTTGTTAAAAAACGTTCATATTGTTAATAATGAATAAGAGCTCAATTTTCCGTAACATCATAAAAGACGGCGACCGTACGTTACGGTGAGCAACAAATGATGATAATAATACGAAATAAATTCAATGGATGTACAAGTACGCACATTTTCCTCGTATAACCATCACACAAATATGTGTATATAATATACAATATATATCATTATACGTATATATATATATATGTATATATTACTATAATATATGCACATAATATTAATATTCAATCGTTTCAATATTAATATTATTCGTTAATACGATATACTCGGACATAACAAATTCTACAATCAGTTAATGCTTAAGAAATTGTCGTAGCTTTTAAAGGTCATTTATTTCAATAAACTCGTAACCACGTATATCAATCCTTCATTTAAATAGTAACTGATGATCCCCGATAGGTCTTATCTACATCGGGATCGGCTGCGCGTTTGGACTATGGATTCCATTTGTGCGTCGGAAGACCATGCCATATTCAAGAAGATGGATGTCAGGTTTCACAAGCGTGGAACTTATTCACAACCATAATGACGCTCTATGGCACAGTTTTTTTAGCGGCCCTTGTCCGCGACTAACCCTCATTTCAATCATTAATTTATTGTAAATACTTAATTAATATGTATCTACCTTAAGACGTCCTGAATAAACCCTTGTTTGCTCAGTTTATTCTCTTCTTATTATTCTTATCAATGGCTGATGGCAAGTCAAAATGGATCTTCATTTTTCTTTTTTTTTTTCTTATTTCTTATTTTTTTCTTTTTTTTTTAAGGAATACCCTGTTTGGCGTGTGCCACTGATTTTACTCTTCCTCTTACAGCAAAGGGTTTCCTCTCATTATTCAACATTTTTCCCTTCTTAATATCATTCATTTGTAGCCCCAGAATGTGACAGATATGCATGCCGTTGTGCTTTTATCAATCGATTCTCTCGCTCTTAGTATTTTTATCTTCGTATTACTATTACGTAACTCGATCTCTTAATTCACTGCGCGTCACTTACGCTTCTCACATAACGCATCTTTGTCTTTAACAATTGCTTCGGGCACTTTCGTTATTTCCCGATTATTCTTCCGGATTTTTAATCGCGGCTTATTAATATTTTTATCAATGTTATTATATCGTAGCTCAACTAGCCCTAACCTTAACCCCGTCCAATAACTTCGACGTACGATTTCTTCTTTACTTTATTCGTAGTAAAAACTTATCTACATATAGGTCGAAACAAAAGTAACGTACCAGAGTTGAGTTAAAATACAATCGGACTTTGCCGGTGCAACGATCGGAGATTTTTGGTATGACGACATATAGTTTAACGCTCCTTCGTTCTACAATAAAACGTATTTATATAGTAGTATCTATGGCAGTCTTCCCTCGAATTCTAAGAGAATTGAAAGGACAATCGTAAAATACAATGAAAGTGGCGTTAATTAAAGGAGAACCGTATAAGGTTACAATACGAGTGTAGAAAAAAATTAGTAAAAGACTGAGTAATAAATGATATAAAAAAGATGTATCGATATAAAAGAGTTAATAAAAAAAAAAATGCACTAAAATTAAAGAATATTTTCGTGTTTTGCGAGCGCTTAATTTCGAAGAACGGAGAAGCCAGCTTTCTTCTTTTCTTTAGATACACGTGCAAAGTTCATTCTTCTTTTCCTAAGGCTTAATAATTATGCTTGATGTTAATGCGACAATTATTTTTTTTTCTTCCTGGCGATTCTCCTCTCTTCCACTCTCTAACACGTCGCCATTGGGCGGTTCTCATATTCTCTTTTCCTTTACCTCTCTTCAGAGCTCTGAGTTTGGCATTGACAATAAATAAAGCTCATGATAATCATACCATTTGAAAGAAATAAACAATAAAATACTACTGGAGTATATAAGAGATTTGCGGAACCGTTAGTTCGTTCGCTTTGTTGCTCGTTTACAAATGATATTTGCACATTTTAGTATCGCACGAACCACCCACTTTTACGAGCAACATTGACGCCCCCCTCGACGCCACTTAAAGCCTCCCCGCGTCTTCCATGCTCTGTCTTTCTCGCATTTTCGGTTTATTTTCTTACGCTAAACCTTTTTCTTTCAGCATCTTCAGGAGACTACGGCTTTTTATTTTTCACCTCCTTATTTTGTCTTTTTAAATTATTAGGATTAACGATGGAAGCCTCTCGATGAGCCGTTTGTCATTTAATGTTCGTATTTGATTATGGCAAGCGAGACATTCTCTTCATTGGAGTTTACTAAACATTTTTAACGCAGCGACGCCAACGTCCAGCCATTATTTGTAAAGCCGTGCGCAACTGTCGTGCAACTGTTTTATAAAAAAAAAAACTGACAACTCGAAGGGTGAGAAGAAAACGAGAAGAAAATGGCGTGACAGGAACGCGATGAGATTCCTTTGTTTACAAACTAAAAATAACGTAATATACAGTAGAACATACATCGCGAATCGACCAAGGAAAATTCTTGTTCGAATTATTTCATGAGGTAAAAGATCTCTGGCTTCTTCGATGGTAAGTTCGGAGACAAATAGCGAATAAACAAATTTGAATGCACTTATGCTTATCTTATCCCCAACCGAGTGAGCGACTTTTTCCCCGTTTCTTCCATGTGGATGAAAATCCGAACTTTTAGTTTTCAACGTAATCAAAATTTCATGAAATTCAGAATCAAATGAATTACCCACGATGCCCTTCGCGATCACCACAGATTAAATGAAACACCCATTGTCGATACTTATTAAAATTCAAAAGAAAACTTAAATTATTATTCGAAAACGGACCATCTACTAGTATCGGGAATTACTAAGGTCGATTGTGCATTCATGTTTTCACGCAATGTGTTCATGGTTAAAATGTGGTCTAAAATTACGCTCGAAGGGTACACGTTGACGTGTCACTGAGGAGTACGGAAATAATGGTACAGAATAAAGATGTTGCTCGGATCAAAAGAGCTAATATAAATAAAATTAAAAATCTAAAGAAAAAGGAAATGAAAATTTTCACGCGAAACATTAAGATTTCTTTTGAAACAGAAATTCCTGCCATTTAATAACGCGTGCACGTGACTCAACTTTATTTCTATTTTGTCGGATTTTCCGTCTCCTCAAAATGACACCCTTTCAATATAATTATTTTAACCTGTATGCTTCATCGTGCCTATATATACGGCAAACACAAAAGAAGAGTTACGAACTCAGATCTAGCTTAGGTTTGCAGCGTGTTCGTGATTTCTCGATGTACCGTGACGAGATCCTGGATATAACCAGCTAATCTTGAGTTCAGCGTATCGAGATTTTGCTTTTGAACTTTATTAGCACTCATGGCAAGTTCTAATTGTTCATGAACCACGTTTAACATTTCTCGAAGCTCATTGTTTTCCTTTTGGAGTGTCTGATATGAAACAACAAATAAAATACTATTATAGAACTATCTACTTACGATATGTCTAATTAATTATTATAAGCAGCCCCACAGCACTCACCACAAAGTCTTTGCTCTTCGTTGCCATCGTCAGGGCCTTAATTTCTTCATTCCGCGTTCTCAGTTCGTTTTCCAGCGCTTCAACTCGTAACCTCAAAGCTTCACTGTTTCCTTCGCTAATCTTACCGGCCTCCAAATCCGCATACTTAGCCTTCACCCGGGCGTTCTCTTCCTTATAGAGCTGTAACTGTCTCTTCCACTCGTCAACATTGGCAGTAGACTCCTGGAGCGCACTCGTCAGTCTCGAATTATTAGACTTTAGCGTACTCAGTTCAATCTGTAGAAAGCCAGACTGTTAGCCCCTGTCAAAGTTGTGTGCCACAAAAAAGGATATTAAATTATCCTAGAGAATGACGCATGAACTGACCTCCCATTTTTTAGCATTCGCAGAGCTCTGCGCAAGCGCCAGCTTCAATCTATCGTTCTCGTACTTTAATTGCATTTCTGCGGATTGACCAGATTGTCCTCCGGAGATCTGCACGGACTTGCCCTGATGCTGAGGACTCTCTGTGCTCTGCTGTGAAATGCTCTGCGACCTCGAGTGCACTGCATTCTTCAATTCCTCATCCAATTTCGCTTGACAGCTGCCAGGCAGAGGACTACTGCTCACCGAGGAAACGCTATTCTGAGCGGATATGACGCTCGCATTTGGGTTCGGATTATTCGATGCCGACACATTTGAATTGATCATGGACGAGTTTGGCGGATCAATCAGGTCTTGCTCGGTAGGTGGCACTGCTGACCTGGACGTGATCGGACTTACATTTGCACTGGTTGCTGGTGTTACAGACGAAGAATTTGACTGGAGTTTCGCCCCGGCTAACTTCGTTGCTTCCTTCACTTCGTGAAACTTCTCGATGAACTATCAATAAGATTATTATTAGGATTCATTAGAATACAGGAGACATCTTGTGGTAGAAAACACGTACCTTGCCTAATTCGGCTTCTGATGAAAAGCCCAATCCGTAAACGGTATTTGCGCGCACGTCTGACCATTGACCGAATTTTTGCGAAGTCTTCGTGAACGTCATGTTCGGCGTTATTGTGCTGTTTATTACTGCCTGGAATCCGAAAATACTTATAATGATATCAAAGAATTATGCCTTCAGTGGCTGAGTGCTTACCTTGGTGCCTTCTACAGAAATAATCCTGTAGAGACTCCTTGTCGAGTCGTAGAAAAAGGAAACGGAAACTGCGGCCGTTGATGCTGACACCCATGAACGTTTAGTTTTTGGATCAATGTGAAACACGTGTGCCTTGCACGTGAAAATCGGCTGTTCACTGTAATATCAATAATGCAATCATTTAGCATTCCAATTTATTAATGTTCAAAGGCTAATGATAATCTAATTGGCATTACTGAAAAGTTTGTATTTAAAGTTAGTTAAAAAGGAAAACAAAATGACAGAATCAACTTTCTGGAGTGTACATTGGATGCATTGGTTATTTCTGTATTCATATTAGAAAGTTATAATATAAAATTACCTTGAATAATGAAATTACAGAGAATATAGCGCGTGCGCACGCGCCACACACACACACGCGCGCGCGAGCACAATAAAATTAAGATATACTTTAAATGAAAAAGGAGCACACTGTTTAATTTCCATAATATCCCATCTATATTTAGTACACAACATACTTGATTGATTGCATTGAAGCAATGCTTTTCTCAGACAGGCACATCGTATAATAATATACTTTTGAAATCATGGACATAATTTCCTTGATAAAAAAAAGACTATAAAGAAATGTAAAGAAAGCACATAATAAAAAGTATCTGAAGTTTAGAAACGAAGTTTATCAGAAAATTAAAGAGATAAAAATAGAGAGGAGGTCATCAGAATATAAAGTATAGAAAAAGCAGGGCTAGGCCCAGTACTTCCACATTAAAGAATTTCCGTTTATGCTTTCCGACATTAATAGATCCTCCCTATATAAAAGTGAATAATTAATTACACTCTAATTAGCATCGTTAACAGTGAGTGCAGTAAGGGAGCATTTAGCTTCTATAACGTCGATGAGATTTCCCATAGAAAGATCGAGTAGCGGACTATTTATCACTTACCCCATCGTCTCCTTTCCCGATGTCATCAAAAAGTGGCTGCTACACAAATAAATTCATAGAAAGCACTCTAAGAAAAGCGCAGAGAATCTCTCAAGCTTCGCGTGAACAATTCTGGCTGAGGCTATTCTCCAGGAATAACGTCCTACGAGAGACAAGAGCCCACCAGTTGACAGCCGCCATCCGCTGTAGCCTGTAACGATGGTTCCGCGACATGAAACTAGTCGAGTTACCACGGCACCTGCGTTTGATCGATTTTTCTTGTGACAGGTGCTGCCCGCATAATGCTGCCAACATTTTCCCAAGAAATTCTCCATGAGCCCCCCCCCCCCCCCGCCCCAACGCCCTTGTAGCGAACTTGCATAAAATAAATCGTGATCGAGGATTCGCAATGATTGACAACAATCATTGAGAATGAAAATTCTCATTATGTTCAGATCACATGGAAATATACTATTAACGTTGCATGAAGATACTGGAATGAAAAATTTCTAAATAAAATTATCGAATTATTACGTTTGAGTATCAACGTATCGAATTATGCCATACAAGTAACAATAAGTTAGATACGTTTTACGTACTTCTAATATTGTAATTAAACGTTTTAAATATAAGGGGACTATTGCTATCGATATAGTTTGTGACATTCCATATTTGTTTTAAAAGTATGGGATTTTGTTTAGTATCCATAGGGTCCCTAGATTTTGACGGTCTCTCTAAACTAAGACATGTTGGTAGACCTGCCGGTTCCGTAACAAATCCAATCCAATGTCGAGCCGAGTGCGAAAGGCAGGAGGTGCTCGCAGGCTGTGCGCGACCGTTTGTTCGGATCAGTTCGGATCGAGGGAAGTTTTAGCAATAGCGAGTAGGGGCTGATACACACGAGAAAAATATTGGTGGTGTGACGACGACGCGGACGGACCTTGTGATGTAAGAAGCAACGGTGTTAAAAAAAAAAGACAAGAAAAAACGAGAAAAAGGTGGGAAATCAAGAGAAGCGAAAAAAGGGAGAGGTCTTGTATCGCTAGGGAAGCAGGCGACATTAAAAAAAAAGAATTCTTATGCTTAGAATCGTGGCGGTCGCATGACAAAATCGGTTCTCCCCTTGACAATAACAGCCTGTAAAAAAATTCCCTCGCAGAGAATATTAGATTTTGAGGCTCTTGGTGGGTCGCGGCGACAGCGACAACTCACTTGTACTCTTTGAAACAAGGGGTACGCGGTTAAATTAGCCGATGAGTAACTAATTGTAAGAGGCTGAAGCTTTAGGGCGTATCGGATATTACTACTATCATTGGCTTATCGTTACATTCATTCCCTGTCGTGCATCGCCGTAGCGTTCGCGAGAGTGCGCCAGAGACGATGGTCTGTAATGGTGGTTTTCGCTTGTTCACATACGGGATACGTGCTACACAACGGGCAACAGGACGCTCCGCTAACTAGTGACCGAGCTTCTAGACTCGGTCGCTGTCGCTGCCGCGACAGGCATCGCCGAGGCTCGGCGAGCATGGCGATTAATATTGGTCGTCCGAAGAAAGCGTCTGTGTGATCAGGCTGAGCCGGTCTCTAATTCGCCTTGACGACAACGACACGACTTGACGACCGACGACTCAGCGACAAAAAGGAAGGCATTAGTTGATCGATCGTGCAGTGTTTATTCTAATCCTATAAAAGTGTATTAGGTGCGTGGGTGTTCAGACTTTAAGGAAAGAATTTTTATTATGCTTGTGAGTATGGGGTTTCTCTACTCCAGGAACATCGCCTGAGACATCAGTGACATCATCTTGCAGTTTGGAACCCTCCTGAGTGTTTAGGAGCATGGAGATCGGTTCTGTCTCTGAGGACTCCTGTGGGAACGAGCATTGACCACTGCCCGACACCTTTTGCATCCTTACGGTTCCATAGCAGAGACTGCCAGCTAGTTTTCATCCTAATAATGCAGAAAAGGGACGGTAGAGAGGCCCGAGCTGATAAGGAGCTCGCTAGGGGCGGCGATCGTGAACGAGAAAGGGAGCAGGAGGCTGCTAAGAGAATATCCAGAGGCAGCGAGGTTCCTACTAGATCCAATGCTCATTCCCGCAGACATAGTGTTGCTTCGTCTTCTGGAGTACTCATGGTTGGACCAAATTTCCGTGTTGGAAAGAAGATTGGCTGTGGCAACTTTGGAGAGCTTCGGCTTGGTGAGTAAATATTATACACTAAATTTCTCTTTTATTTTTATGAGTTGCATTGCAGTATCAAGTCGCAGTGATTACCTCGTTCTGCTTGAAGTTTCTAACCATATGCGTATCCTCGTATGAGCTGCAAAAGGATCTATTATGTGTCAAACATAAAAAGTGTTAAAATTATATCAGATGAATCGAAGGTTGCAAAATCCAAAGATAAAAAAAAGACCTTTAGCAGTGTTTGATAATAATCATTTTTTACTCATTGCATCAAAATGTACAAAACTGAGATCATAGCCAGTTTGATGCTCGATTGAATCCAATGACAATGAGACTTAAATTTCTGTACGAGTTATTGATGAAATTGCAAGATGTTGAGTTAGGCCGATGAGACCTGCTGAAAAGTAGTATTCTTTAAGAGTCCTATCAGGACTGATAAGACCTTCTGTTGCACTACTCAGGAACCTTATCAGTGGCAAGCGTATCATTCTCATCGGTTACACATACAGTGTAAGTGATGTCCAAAGTTGGAAGTGTTATCCAAAGTAGTAAGGCTTTCATAACAGCAATGAAAAACTTCCTGAGGATTGTTAAAGAAAAAGGGCCCATACGTGTCCGACCTGCATACTGTGCAGGAAGTACGAAATTCCAAAGCGTGAAGTGTATCCTTCCGGTTTGGAGCCCTTTTGTTCCCAAAGTCCCTCGACATTTTCCCACGATTCTTCGGTAGATGAAAGAAAAGGCACCTAGCAACGATTATTCTATAGCAAAAAGGAGGGCAAACGAATTCTCCTAATTTCGCATATTTCGAGACAAAGGATATAATCCTTACTCAGATCAGTCGAGTAAAGTCAAAGGACTTTAGTATGTAAATTCCTTAGAATTCGCGTAACCAGTATCATACGAAATATATACAATTTTCATAATATTCTTTCTAATGCTTCTAATACTCAATGCAAGGATTGGTAGAAATGAAAAATAATTCCTTGACGCGTCACGGTTTTAGCAAAAGCCTAAGTGCACGTGCACACAGGACCATATCAGTCTGCCGATCGTGAAGGAAGATTGTCTAGCCGGAATAAGGTGGTTGATGTAAAGAGAAGGATGAACTCTCGAAGGAGGAAAGCAGAATGAGAATGATAGGTTAGGTAAAAAGAAAGAGGCGTACCGGTCAGGTAGCAACCTGTCTGCTGGCACGGCATGCCAGCTTCGAGTGACTCAGGGGAACCTGATGACTACAAAGTGAAATGAACTCGTATTCTCTCTCGTCATAGAGTTCTCTGGCCTCTCTCTTACTCTCCTGTTCCCTCGTATTTTCTCTCTTTCTCTCTTAGTAAAAAGTCTACAATTCTCTAATAAAATCGTATGGTTTTATTGAATATTGATATTACATATACACAGTTTATCGATAATTTACCGAATCTTCAATAATTGAATGCGATCTTCAAACAAAGCATTAGCAAGACAAAGAATCGTTCAGGTATATGGACTCCGTTAATGAAATATATCATGAAAAGTCATGACAAGTTTATCTAAATTGTTGCAGTGAATGATGAAAAGCGCGTCGATAATCGAAGAGAAAACCGCGTGGCCCTTGACGAGGGATCGATGACGGCCCCTTCGTAAATATTTGTAGGATTATGCAAGGTGGCGTCGCGACGAGTTTGCGAGCGCACCGAAATAGATCGGTTCGCGAAATAATGGCGGGTACGACGTTGCGGGCCGAATCAGTGAGAGGAAAATCGTGTTTGAAGGTCGTAACAATTTGGCGTATCGGTACGAGAGCAGAGTGGAGCAAAAATTTCGTGAAGTTCGACATCCAGAGGGACTCACTGCTAGGGCGAAAATATGGAGGAGCAGAAAGAGAACGAAAAAAGTGAAAGAAAACACTTGTGTCGAGAACCTCTCGAGATTGCTCTGTTGTCTCGTTCTGCCTCTCTTCCACTTTTTAACTTTCTCTATCTTCGTTTCTCTCTCTCTCTCTCTCTCTCTCTCTCTTTGGCTTCTGGTATTGTATTCGCTCTACCACTGTGCTTTATACTCTCACACTAGACGATTCTCCATCTTGGTTAAACCACCCTGACCTACATTAGCGCCACTTGCATCCCGCTACGAATCAGTTACCGATTTTCTATTGCATTTTATTAGAGTTCACTCTTAAGAGCACTGCTTAAAATATTCAATCGATTTATTATTTTTCTTTTCTTCAGCCTTTTTCTTATCGTCGCGTAACATTGCCCTTTGACAGAGACATTAACTTCATTAATCGAATTAGAATAATTCAAATTTCGATCTTATATCGGGTGCTTAATTGATCTCCTGATTGTTTGCTAATTATCGGTCAAAGGTGGTAGAATCAGTGAGTAATTCTGATCTTGGAAAAAAGTTAATGCCCATCGGGAAGGCCACGGATGTTGATCATCTTTCTTATGTCATCAGTACAGCGACCTTTAGTAACGCTATGTATCCTGCGTGTGCCTGACAGGCACTGAATGTGCTATATTTTAGTGACATTGTCGTAAGGTGGGGGTACTATCGCTCGAAGGTGATCGAAGGTAGCCGAATGAATTAACGTTAGTCAATATTATGAATCTCTCTACGAGTAAAAGATTGTACCATTTATTTATATTACTCGTCACTTAATTTAATACGAGAAGGAAGCAGGGAAGTAAATCATCAATAATTCCCTAGGTTCATGTGACGTCATCACGCCTTGTCGCAATATGAAATCTGCTGGGGATAACCTTTAAAACAAAGAGAAACCCTTCGTTTTATAATTCTCCCTCGATTCCCCCTTAGTGGTTTTAAAAATACGATTCTCTCAAAAGAGGGCATAATAATATTGCAGACAGTGCCGACAGTGCCGACAGTGCGGACAGTTGGACCCTCATTGCTTGTAGGTGCTTTGAGGTTATACGTGTGTGCTACGAAACAACGTGATGACGGTATATTCATCGCATAACTACGAGCCATGTCCGTTAAATATATCTATTTAAATGGAGCCAACTGACATCGACTCGTTCGTGCCATTTGCGTTATATCCTAAAGATTCACAAGTAACTAATTCACAGTAAGACCTACTTTATGGACATATTATTGTACAAGTACTGGCGCGTCTTTCGTACCAGCAGGATGGAGTTGGAAATGCCACTGGAGCATATCAGACTGTTTTTCTTCTCATTTATTTTGTTGATTTCTTGGAACCTTCTGGATCGTGGTGGGACCTTTCGTCATTTAGTCAGCCAAAACTTCAAGGAATTCCTATTGTTGAAACTTGACAGAAGTCTAGAGATAAATCTGCTTTGTTCTTTGTTTACTGATAATGAGTCGAAAATTTGTCGCGCTTCAACCAGTCACGAGAAACTTTTCAATTGTTTACTTCAGACTTTAGTACGAGTAACATGAATTTCGGCAGTAAATTAGTTGAAGTTAGCACGTGAAGTTAAATCGTTCATTCTACTACGATTTTTATCTATGTACAAAGGAATTATAATAAATCACCATTGACATGTATTATTTTGTCTCGGCGATCCCGATGTTTTTGTATAACGGTACTTAAAGTCTGCCATCTAGCGGGCACTATTCTGTATTAGAATAAAATTTTCGGAATTTCGCCGTTCGATAAAACAGCCTCAAGAGGATCATCGACGAAGTGAGTAAATGTGGGCGGGGATTGTGAGAAACGGGGCGTGAGGAGGGGGTGGGACATATATACGGTAAACGACCACGGTGAGGAACAGGGGAAAATAGGCTGTGGCGGATCGATCGATACAACTTTCGTACGGATTAGGTTGCCTCCCTGGTGCGTTTTAGGATTAGGTTTGGTCAAGGGGTTAGCATGTGAGAGAAGGCACGGCGACAAAGCCTTAACACGTGGTCTGTTTGACTTAACTTTAGGTATTTTATTTTTATTTCAGGGTATGTTTTCTCTTATTTAAAATAAGGCTTTTCCATATGTCACGCGATTCACTGTACATCTGTGTAACTTGTTGTATTGGTTCAACTTTTGTAGTTTACAAAGAGTAAATATGTGCGCTAGGTATCGGATACAATTTTCTAATTTTTAAGCTATTTTTTTTTTTTTAAGGACGATGAGTTTTACCATACCCCCTGGCTCGACTCTAACTTTTAATTGCGTAAAATAAATTGAAAATATTCCATTTGTACTGAATTATTAACATGAACAGATTATTGAAGACACATGTACTCATGTAACGTACTCTTGTGCCTCAACTTGTTAAAAAATATTTTTTTCTTTTCAAATTGGCATCTTTCCAAGGTTCCATTCGGGATCGTATGACGCATATCTAATGCTTAAGACCGTCATGGGGACTAGTATTTAATTATAGAAATTCGGATTTTTCCCCGTTGTCGTTTTAGGGCCCGCGTTCTATATTTTCTCCATGTGACAAAACAACTGAAATATATTTTTCTTGTTAGCTCCTCCTTCCCTTACTCCCTCCACCATTGATAATAGTAAAATACGCCCACTGAACCAGCCCTTATCTTCATGGGCCCCGCCTCCCAATAGTCAAAACTATTAAAGTTTCCCATTATCCTTTGTTATAAAAATCATATCGCCATAATCGTAGCTTGATTACCGAATCGCGCGATATTTTATTAGATTCCCGCCATGTGACCGTGAAACCTCGTCCAGTATTCTTTTCCTTCTTTGCATACGTTGAATGGCTTCTGTGTGGCCGAGCGGTCACTTTGAACAGAGGCTTCGTCAAATAAGTCACGTGGGATCCTTCTACGAAGGGACAGCCCCCAACTCGCATGGTTCATCTTACTTCCGGGACTTGACTTCCTGTCGAGACATTTTATTCGTTATACGTTAATGCAGCTATTGCAAAAATGCCGGAGGTCTTGGACACGGAATCAAGATATAGGACGTCGTCTAACACTAGCCACGCTGGTCGTCGAGCCCTTTATTGTTATTATTAAACATCATTACGAGAGTTCAGGCCTTGAATTCGAATTCGTAATGGCTACGAGGTCTCTTTCCTTCCTCCACACTTTAAATTAGACTCCGGCCTAGTCTCGTCGTCGTACGACCATCAGTTTTTAAGGTTATTATTTCTCTATTGGCATCACCGTGCGATTCATAATTATTGTCATTCGGTAGTGATTGATTCATTAATTCCTTTGTTCATGTGCGATATCAGACACGTAAATTATTATCTTATCCGTATAAAATAGTGACGTCTCCTAGAGTAGTAACTGGTCTTACCAGATGCAAATATCTACTTTTACAGGTAGCGCTGCCGTACCTTTGGCCAACTGCCTGATTTCCGAGCCAGGTAGCTAACTGGATGATCTGTCCTCATTAGAATGCGAGGCACAGATGATTCATAGGGACAAAGTTTGGAAAATTATGCCTATGAAATTGTACATGACCTTTGTCTATCAAGGTGCTATCTCGTACAATAAAAGAATTCTAAAACTTTTTGTCAGCACTATATGGCCCTCAGCTTCACGTCGATAGGTCTTCCCACAGTAGGTCATTTCACCTGGATGATAGGATCACCTTAGCTCTTTACTACATTTCACTAATTCCCTACTGAAATGGTGTAGCCGATGTGTCATTCACGTAGATTTAAGTATGTAAATTATAACCTAGATACTATTACCGTTTGTTACAATTTCTTTTTTCTTCTATGTTTCAGGGAAGAATCTGTATAACAACGAGCATGTAGCCATTAAAATGGTAAGATTCATAAATTTACCCATGCATATCTGTGACGAGTGATTAATTTTGTCTTTTTGTTAATAGGAACCGATGAAGTCGAAGGCGCCGCAGCTTCACTTAGAATATAGGTTTTACAAATTACTAGGAACACATGGTGAGTACAATTTTTTTCATTAATTTACTCTAAAGGAAAGACGTTTGCATACTCGGGACACTGGCGAGATCTGTCGACCATCATCCCGCTTTTAATGACTGTCGAATGGTATCACTGCACCAATTGCAATGATACCATTTCTCGTGTTAGAGCCGCGTCGTGAGCCGTCGTCGATCTCTACATCACGACGTGTTATCTGTTTCATGAAATTCGTCAAATCGTCATCACCACGCACGCCAAACGAATATTTGGGGTCTGGGGTGATCTACCTTTCGATCGGTATAGTTCATAACACACATATAGAGGGCGTACCGGAGGTCTACTATTTCGGACCATGCGGCAAATACAACGCTCTGGTGATGGAGTTACTCGGTCCAAGTCTGGAGGACCTTTTTGATCTCTGTGGTAGAAGATTTTCCCTCAAGACCGTTCTCAACATCGCCACACAGCTCGTGAGTATTCACATCTTTGTTCCGATAAGGCTCTAAGGAAGTCGGCGGTGTCGCCATCTAGCGCCCAGCTACGTAAATCACTAAAGTAACGTTGAACGCCTTATTGCAGCTGCACAGGATAGAGTACGTGCACAGCCGTCACCTGATCTACCGCGATGTTAAGCCAGAGAATTTCCTCATCGGCAGGAGCACGACTAAACGCGAGAAGATCATTCACATCATTGACTTCGGACTGGCCAAAGAGTACATAGACTTGGAGACGAACAAACATATACCCTACCGGGAACACAAAAGTCTTACGGGGACCGCCCGTTACATGAGTATTAACACTCACCTAGGCAAAGGTATAAGTCAAGCTACGATCTTGATCGTTCCGTTAATCGATTATATTTAACAAACTATTAATCAAAGCACATTTTTCTGCCGTCAGAACAAAGCAGAAGAGACGACCTGGAAGCCCTTGGTCATATGTTCATGTATTTCTTAAGGGGTAGTTTACCCTGGCAAGGTCTCAAAGCGGATACTCTTAAGGAACGCTATCAAAAGATTGGCGATACTAAGAGAGCCACGCCCATCGAGGTTCTCTGCGAAGGTCATCCAGAGGAGATGGCTACGTATCTGCGCTACGTCAGGAGGCTTGATTTCTTCGAGACGCCAGACTACGAGTACCTGAGGAAGCTCTTCCAAGACCTCTACGAGAGGCGAGGCTTCGTGAACGATGGCGGATTCGACTGGACGGGCAAGACTATGGTGGGTGTCAAGTGAGCTGGTATGGGATCGAATAAAAAAACAGCAGCGCACGCTCGCGCATAGTATTATTATAATTACTATAAAGGAATAAGTCCGAAGCAACCGTACCGAGCGCTATCTAATCGTTGTCATGATAACCATTTCAAGTGTAAGGAAAAACAAAAAATTGAGAAACGTAAGCATGGGAATAGGACGCGGCCCCGAATATCTGATATCCTGATTATCGTCAAGAGACTGCCACGCACTCACTGATTTTCTTCAACAAAAGCCTCGTTGTGTCTCTTGTTTTCGATCCTTCGAGTATTCTTCACTATTTTCCTGATTATTTGCTCTTAATTTACGTAATTTCGTGACTACCAGCACTCGGTGCTAGTGTCCTTACAAGGTGAGTAAGAGATTAACATCGAGAAAGCGAAAGTGCCTTTCGTCGGGCTACGGTTTCGACGCGGGATGAGCTACGAGGTGGAAAAAAGAAACCCAATCCCGAACCTAAAACTGATCTCTAAACTTTGCATGCTGCCCTCGATCCGTTCTCTAGCCATCCAACTTCGAGCAACTGCGCGCTTTGAGGATGGCAGCACCCTCGAACATAGAAAAGACCAAATCTGACAAGGTCGGTAAGGGCTGTCTCCTGCTTCCGATTAATGGACATTCGTGATACGTTTAGCTTTCTTAATTCAAAAAAAAAAGAAGAAGAAGAAGAAGCAAAGCAATAAGAATGCTAGAAATAGAGATCGGTTCCCTGCTGCCTGTGACGTCTAAAGAATGATTCGAAAAATTAGGTAGTTTGTTTAAATACAATCTACGTGACCTTATTATTTATCCTAAAAAAATAATTATGCTCCCTTAAATAAACCATAGTAATCAAGGCCAGTTGCACACCGTTATTTTAGTACGTAGTCATGAGTAATTATTACGCATTTAAGAACAAAAATGAGTCACTTCTCAATAATTTCTACGGGGGTCAATGAAATATAATTAAATCCAGAGTATCGTTATCGAAACAAGTACGTTATTCGTCGTGCACGTTGTAATCGTAGTAGGTTAAAGCGTAGAAACGACTCTTTCAAAATATTTCTAAATGTTTCTCAATGTATCTCTCTAGGCTGCTCTTTTCATTCGGTTATTCTTATTACAGTCGACGCCGGTCGGATCTCTGCAAACAGGACACGAGATCGTTGTATCGCCCAACCGTGATCGGCATCCTGCGCCATACAAGGTAAACTGGATGATCCTCCGATTAATCCAGGATTGCATGAATGTGTGCGTGTGCGTGCGCGTGGCTTAGATCCTTCTTTACATGAGTAACCGCATGATACCGAGAGACATCAATTTGATAGTAGAAGCGGTTAAAAAAGGTGAACCTGAACCCAGATCAGTTTACTCCGTTGGATCAGAATGATTCGGAGGCGCATCGCCTTAGGGTGTACTGCTGACCTGGGCAATGGTATTAAGAAACGTCCCCGACGAACCCATTCGAGAATGTATGCTCTTTTACCCATCGAATCCAGCCTTTGATTCCCAAAGATTCCTCGCGTCACTCCACCGCTCTGAAACGAAATTTTTGTTCCCTGGCCAACATGGATAAATCGGCGGTTTTAAAGGAATACGATGATTTCGAGGAGGATGTAATTCTCATGATGGATGAGTCTTGCGTCGAGATGCAAGGCAACTACGTAAGCCCACCGTAAATCCGAATCTAGCTCGTATTCAGATATGTCAAAGTACAAAGAACGTCAATGCGACCCACCTATTGCCTTTTTGTTTTAGTAGAGTTCACGCAGTGTATCGAGCATAAATCTTTAATAGAGATTATTTATGTATATACCGGGTGGCCCACTAGAAACAGAATGCCTGAATATTTACCTCGATTGTGAATATCGACGCTCTTGGTAACTGGGAAGAAATTAACTTTGAACAAAAATTCTTTTTGCATCCTATTTGTTTCCATCGAGACCATTCTAATTGTGTGTTGGAAGTTTTTTTTTCTTTTTCGAATTTTCACAATCAAAGGAGATAGTTAGATAGTCCTTTTATAGTGGACCACCCTGTATATACATATCTATTCTATGTACACAACATAGTAGCGCCAGAATTCCAGAGCCGATCACGATGCTACGCTGTTCTACCGCACTGCTAAAAGTTCCTGAAGTTGAATCAGCGAACTGCAATTGATGAGTAATCGGTAGGGAGTGGAGTATTTTGCAATGCGGTTAGAGAGTATCCGAAGAGTGTCGCGATTATCCATTTTGCCTTCTCCATGACCTCGCCCCATCAGGAATGTTGCATCGGCCAATTCGACTAACAAAACTGCACCTGCAACCTTTTGCGGTGCCTGTTTCCTCCAGGATGTACCCGGTGGCGGGGTGGGAGCAGGGGTTGGTAAAGGGGTAGGTGCCACGTGGCCTGACGCGGTGAAGCAATCAGGAGCTGGTGGCACTTTGACCCCTGCTGACAGACACGGTTCCGTTCAGGTGAGTTTGCCCCTGCGTATTTCGACGCTTCGAGGCCCTGCCACCTTCCAGCTTCCCTTCCAAAATAATTGACGCTCATAAAGAAGGTTCCTAGTTCTAAATTTCCTTCTAAATATCAGCTTTCTGTACGCTTCCATCGTCGCAGAGTCTTTGTGCACTTCCATATTACTAGAATGGGGCCATGACCCCCCCAGAACCCTATATAGACTTCCTGTCGGGATTTAACAAAAACGATTTCAAGATATTATCTACTAGCTCATAATTCTTTTAGTCTCGTGGCTCTGAGCACTACCTGTTCGTGGAGCAACACAATACCGGACTTGGTTACAATCCTTGAACAATTCTTTCCAAAGAATTTATGAATTTCAGTATCTCGTGGGTATTTCTTTCATTTGCTGAAGCATGTCTTTATTACTAATATGCGAGATTTATCAATTACTTGTACATTTTTTTAAAATTACTTTGACGCTGTATTATGACATGCAACATACATTATACATATACATTTTACATTGTATAACCTATTAGAGTATTAGAAATTAATTCTTTTGTTTTTCTTGAGCCTAATTAGCGTGCCTCTTACGTATCTTGCATATTTCTACAAAATGGTTCGTTTTAATAAGATACAGGGTGTATCGCATCATCTGGATTATTTTTCTTCCAAGAAATATTGCTAAGCAGTGCATTTCTTTAGGATACAGTTAACAAGTTTCGCTCGTTTCAAGATTAACATGCATTTGCTGCGGTACACCTTGTAAATTAATAGATTCCCCGAGTGTTAGTTACATTTCGATCTTTCCGTAGGTGGTGTCCTCGACTAATGGAGAATTGGCTAATGATGATCCGACCGCTGGACACTCCAACACGCCCATCACAGCACCGCAGGAAGTGGAGATGATCGATGAAACCAAGTTAGTATCATATCCGTATTGTCTGTATTTAAATAATTCGAGGGATCAAAGTATCCACCTATGACGTGTACGTCCCACTAACAATCCTAAACCGATGATTATAATGAAAATCCACTCTATATGCATGCGTATGAAATTAACCTTGGTGACTCCATTATTTTCAGTGAGCTAGCACCATATCCTTTGGTAAAGATCTGTCCTGGATGTGGGAAGATACGTGTTATCTGTTCCTCCTCCTGAATTCCTCCTGATGTCACCGAAACTCCACAAATCCCAACCCGAATCCCAAAAACTAAAACTGCACATTGCTAACCAAATGCAGGTTATGTTCACTGAACTCGGTATATTTTTATATCATCCTGACAGAGTATAATAGCATCTTCCGCTAATTAACCTCAACAAAATAATGTATATAATATCACAGCATGAAAAAAAAAAAAAATGTAGAAGATGCATGTCCATGTCAACCAGCTAACTTCCAAATGAGAAGCGACTCTAAGTCCTATTAGTGTTTGCTTCATTTCCAGATGCTGTTGCTTCTTCAAGAGGAAGAAGAAGAAAAGTGGAAGGCAAAAATGACTGTCTGTGACCGTTGGGCTCGGGGGGTCGTCAGTACAGTGCGGGGCCATTAGTGCTGGAACAAATCCTGGACGTGGATCGGTCGCCCTGAAGAAAACAGGAAGACCAGCAGCGCGAGAACTCCCCGAGGTGACGGAAGAGATCATCGGCGATGGGGAGCGGGAGGCAGCGATGTTACTGCACGCCGGAAGCCGTTCGGCATCGATCACAATAACGCCGACGCCGACGCTACCCCCGCTCCCGCTCCCGCTCTCGAACTAAAGAGGCCCTTATCAGCGTCGTCGTCGTTGTTGCCGATGCCGCCACCTAAGAAGCTGCCGCAACTAATTATCGCTAAACGCTAAACTCTATGGATTACTATCGTTTACTATGAATCATTATCGCCTTTATTATTACGGATATTATTATTATTATGAATTAATTCATTGATTGATTAATTATTAATTAACGTCACTCTGTTCTATTATCGATTATCCATTTTTAATTCATTCATTTATTCATTGATTACACGATCACCCGCGATCGCCGTTGGACCACCGACTTTTTATAAAAATAAAAAAATAAAAAACAACCGGCCCACGGCAAGTCCGTCCAGCTTGCACGTGGCACCCACGGTAAATATATATATATATATATATATTTATATATATATATATATATATATACAGACACACACACACACACACACACCACAAAGAAAGAAAAGACACTTTGTAGAGATTTCCCAGGAATATCATAATCAGGAATTGACGTATCTTAGCTAGGTTAGGGCTCTCGCACCCTGGCGATGGCCGGACCTCGGCCCCATTAACGTAACCTGGGTGATGTGTATGTGACTGCGGACAAACTGTACGATTTATATACATATAGCGTAAAAGTCATTAACGCTTCTCGTATGTTTTGCGCATACGTTCTGCGGGATACGTAAACCTTGAAGAATCATCGCCGAAAAGTCAGGAAAAACTTTAGGCTCCAATGTGACAGAGACGTCCTTCGCGACGAGGAACGTCCATGTATTCCATCAATGTACTTAGAAGTTCCTGTGAGAGAGTTGTTGCAATCTTTTATTTTCCTTAACTTTGCCAATCCGATAACTCCCTCGTTATCGTCACACGAGGATACGTATGGAGTTCGTTTCCATGTTGTTTTTCTAGACAGGACACAGTCATCGTATACGCTTAGAATGAGAGATGCACAAGGACGGTGTAATGAGAACCAATAAAAAATATAAGAAAACAAAATGAAGTACCTAACGCACCGAAGCGTTCAGTACTGCTGTTCCAGGAGTTGTGTCTGGATATGTCGTATTCGCGAATAATAAGCCTCGAGGTTAACGTGACCATGGACGTCTCTAGGGCATATAAAAATATCGATCGGAAGTAAATCATCTTCGCATTGATGAAATCGTAAATTTATAGATCTTCGACATCCGAAGAGTATAATATGGTCTTCGGGGCGATCGGCTGCTGAACGGTTATTATGGTTGTGAATATGTTTCCAATCGAGAGACAGACAGACTACTCGGGCGTCTATCATGGATCTACTATAATAATAATAATTATTAATTAATTAATTAATTAATGGGTACGTTGCGCGTGCCTAACAGTGATGGAATAATTGTATTTATAGGTTATGGGTCAGACACGCGATGAGTGATTATTGTTCTTCTTTGTTTCTTTGTATATTTGTCTATTGCGAGTATAGAAACCAGGTCCTGGTTAATCGCACGAAGAGAATTTTCAGCTGGGGTGTAAAAAGCCCTAGACGCGTGTGACGATCTGTATTACGGCGAAGCAAATTGAACAAGGCTGAAATTGCGAGCTTATCTCCAGGAAATATCCCAGCCACCACAAAGGACTGGCTAGTGACGTTTAAGAGTGGGCTTGTGATACGGCACGTTCCTCTTTGTTTTATTAAATTAGTATATTTTTCATTGCATCATGTTTTTAAAAAAATGACTGTGCGCGGCGCTGATGTTTTTTGCTATTAAAGAAATTAAACGGAAAAAGTAGACGGAAATGGCCAAGCATAATTAAAGTTGGAGCCGAGTACGCGTATGTTATAAAACTTGTAAATAATACGAGACATTCGAAACGGTAAATAATTAAATGATATCAGGCAGTATTCCCGCGAGTGGGACGATCGATTATCGATTGACTAAGACTAGAGAAAAATTTGATAATTGAACGAGAAAAATAAAAGAGCACACAAAATGGGCGATATCGTAGGCGTTAACATAGAATGAAGAAAGGAAACTAAGAAAGCGTGGGATAAGCGTGGACGGAAAATATGTATATCGGACGTGATAAATGGTGTATCGATAATTCCCTTCTTTTTTTTCTTTTTTTTTGAAGACCGATTAAACCAAGAAATGAGTGAAACAAAGTGTATTAGCTTCGAAGTTATTATACGTAATAGTTATTATGTGTCGATTTAATGACGATTAATGAGACCATTTAATTACACGACTCGATCGTTAACCGTTTAAGTGCTGACGGGTCGCAATGAACAATTGTTTTAAAAAAATATTTTAAACTATCCTCGTTGCTATTCTGTATAATCTCGATCCAAACGTAATCGAATTGTGACGGATTCTAATGTAAAGGTGCGAGACTCGTTAATTACGGTTATAGGTACACATGCATACACAAATGAACACATTCTTATACATATATACAAGGAAAGACAGGAGAAACACGAAACATTTATACACGCGCATATATTATATATGTGCCGATGTATATGTATACATATGCACGCAGAAAATAAGTTCCGCGTTCACAGTCATAACGTCTTATTACTTCGAAATACGCGGAATTTATTTACTTGTATTACAAAAAAAGAGAGAAAAACCTAAAGAAAGAGATATAAAAAAAATCGAAAAAAAAACATTTAAAAAAAGGCATTTCTAGCCTAAAAGCCTTTTCCGGGAGGACTCCAGAGAATCTAACGCAGAAGTTCCCCGTGGCTCCTTCGTGCGCCGAAAGTATTTCCTCGTCCTCTATGTCGGTTTATGCTTTTTTTTTCCTGCAAAGCTGTTGAATGAAAGGAGTACCACAAGAAAAGAAAGGCGTACGGGAATGGAGGGAAAAGCGAAATTCCTCGGGAGAGTGAGTGTGCTGCGTATGCGACATGAGAGAGTGATTTGATGAGAGATCCGTAAGAGAAAAAAACTGCCACGATTACGTTTACGTTAGATTATGTAAGTTATGCTGAAAAATATGAAAATAACAGCGCTAGGACAGAGAGGCTGGGAAATGGGCGAAGATTGAAAAGATAATTAAGTAGATGAGGAAAATATGATTGAAACTTTATAATGGGGACGCACGACCAGCTTTCGGCGGACGCACGACCAGCTGCTCTTCGTTTAGAATTTTTTTAAGGTCCTCTTTTTTGCTATTACCGCCCCGAATATATGCTTATTTCTCTAGAAGCCTCCTCATGATCATCGCGCTATGCGAACTATTGTAAAACCAATGACGAATTGCGATATTTTCACGCGCAGTCGGGTATTCTCGTATTCTCCTCCAACACCCCTCCTTTTTATTAACACACTTCATTGGACTTCCGTCTTCACAGAAACTTATTATTACCCAAGTGAAAGGGGAAAAAATATTATGCGAAATTTATGTATATAATTAAATTGTTTTAGAAATATCATCTCATGTATACGTACGTTACTTCATGGGTTAATTGGCGCGCCCTGTATGTTTGTCTACCATCTGTCGTGTATCTTTTCTTTATCGTCTGTACACGAAATCTCGGTTGACTTCATTTTTTCAACATTTTTTATAATCAAGAGAAAATAATTCTTATTAATATTTTCTTATTTTTCGTGTTCTTGTAATTCTTCAACACTCTCTCGTGTCGCTGGCCCTCTACCTGGATTCTTTTTATTATTTGTATCTCCTTCAGAGCCACGACCCAGAAGTCATCTACTTGGCTCTTTTAGATTTCTATTAAATGCGTAAGCTGTGATTGGTTTTAATTTTTAATTTGTATTATTGAACTATCGTGTAGTAATTATATTATTATTAATTAATTATTGATTATGATTATTATTTAACGAATTAATTAGTGGCAAAATTGTCCTTCTTGCGGGACACTCCGATAAATGGGATGGAAAACAGAGGAAAAAAGACACTCGAAATTGCACGAAAGCTTATTCTTTGTAAATACATCGTTGTGTTACGCGCTTAGCAAGTAAAGAGAAAAAAATCGTTACGAACTTCCCTCTGTGTCTGCCTTTCGTTTTACTCTTCATTTCATTTTTTCTTGTATTTCATTCTCTTCTGCTAAAACTTTACTGTCTCAGTTTTTATTATGGGCGGACGATTTTCGTGTTTCACTGTATCTCTCGGAATTCCTCAACCGGACGATCATCCTTGGCGTATTAATTCATACTCGTGTGGTAAGCTCAAGGTGTAAGCTTCCTGGACTCCTGCAGAATTTTTTCAAGAACAATTTAGGCGCTCTGCAACTTGAACTTGATGTCTTTGTTATTCATGAAAGAAAATGGTAAGATTTATTTATGCAAGTACGTTTTTAATGCGAAATTTTATTTCATTTTTCCTTTAATATTTTCAGATCCGTTCTTTACTGCTGGAGAAAGAATTAGACCCAGTATGCAGCGTATATAGTTGTATTTTGAGCTGGCTTAAGAAAAAAAATAAAATAATTTTGAAATACTTTATTATTATATATCCAAACTACCAATAACAATAGAGAGAAAGAGAATGAATGCGATTAAAGCAAGATTTACTCATACCAAAATATCCCCGAATCGCACTCCTATATTTAAAAAAATGCATAAGTGTATATTTCAAATTAATTAGTAATTCTTAAGATAAATTAAAATTATCCACATTCAGGGATTCCTAAATAATTATATTAAATTTTTACAAGTGTGTTCGATTTAATACTAATAAAAAAATCGACTACAATTTACATCATTCGTAAGCCGTTACCGACTATGTTCAGCTGTCAAGGCACAACGTGAACGCCGCATAGAATGTTCTGAGAAACGCTGATCTTTTATTGACTTATATGAGAATACTTGAAATATTTATTAATATAGTGTAAGCACGAATTACAATATGCTCGCAAGAACAAGATTATTGTCACGTAATCTATCCGTCATCAGAGTAAGTACAGAAAACATCATTACTTGCTAAGTATATTCTAACCTATACTAACCTTTACATTTTATTATAGCATAGTTCTATTAATATACCTATGGAAAATAAACAAAATGTTTCCTATGGATACTCGAATTTAATGCACACAAGGAATAAAGCTACAACACCTATCAATACAATCATCATGTTCGTGCCACAGCAAGAGGTTTAAATAATCATACTTATTTATACAATATTCTTGTTCTATTACAACAGTGTATAATATAATTAAAGAAACTTTATTGGCGTATTACAGGCATGGATAGTTGAAAGAATGGGAAAATTTCACAGAATTTTGGAACCAGGAATCAATATCCTTATACCTATTGTGGATCGAGTGAAGTATGTCCAAAGTCTTAAAGAAATTGCTATTGATGTTCCTAAACAAAGTGCAGTCACATCTGGCATGTATATTATTTATCACTTTCTTTATTATTTGTAAAGCATAATCTAATTGACTTCTTTCTTTTTTTTTTTATAGACAATGTTACTCTCAATATTGATGGAGTTCTTTATTTGAGGATAAATGATCCATATTTGGCATCTTATGGGGTAGAAGATCCTGAATTTGCCATTATTCAGCTGGCTCAGACAACAATGCGATCAGAGCTTGGAAAGATATCTTTAGACAAAGTCTTTCGTGAAAGAGAAGGTCTCAATGTTGGCATCGTAGAAAGCATTAACAAAGCAAGCGAGGCCTGGGGAATAACCTGTCTTCGTTATGAGATTCGTGATATAAGGCTACCACAGCGTGTGCAAGAAGCTATGCAAATGCAAGTGGAAGCTGAAAGAAAAAAACGAGCTGCTATTTTAGAATCAGAAGGTGTCAAAGAAGCTGATATTAACGTAGCACTAGGAAAACGTCAAGCCAGAATTCTTGCTTCAGGTAATTATTAGGGTTTCTTTCAGTTGTAAAATCAATGTTTTTCTAACTCTCCACTTTCTTATGTCTTACAACATAAAAGAGTCCCTTATAAGTCAGACTGATGTAGCCTGAATATAAGCAGTATTAATATTTTGTAAAATATAGAACATGTAAGAAGTGATATTTTAAATAATGTATTTAGAGGCTCAACGGCAAGAACAAATAAATAAAGCATCTGGAGAAGCTGCAGCAATTTTGGCAATTGCTGAAGCTCGGGCTCAGAGCTTGAAGGTAGTGGCTAGTTCTTTGGCTTCTGAGGATGGCAAGAATGCAGCAGCATTAAGTGTTGCTGAACAATATGTCCATGCTTTCAATAAATTGGCTAAAACTAATAATACACTGATTCTACCTAGTAATGCTGGCGATGTACCTAGTTTGGTTGCTCAGGTAATTACATAATAACTATGTATTATATATTTAACACTGTATATCTTACTCTAAACCTTGTACTTTACAGGCTATGACAATTTACAAGCAAGTTTTACCTCGGAGTGAAAGTTTTTCTCAAGAGACACCACCATCTACAAATACTGAATCGCAAAGCAAAGTTCCCTTGTCTATTGAATCCTCTGATAATGTCTTTGAATACTTTAGTGATAAAGAAGAAGCTGATAAGCACAGAAAAACTGACAAACAAAGTCCTAAAATAGTATAAACCTTTGTTGTTATTAATAAAGGCTAAGTTTATAAGTCTGTATTATTATTGAATCTGTTTCCCACTAAACTAACGGGTATAAATACGAACACTAGTGAAATACAACATTCGCTCTAATTCCTGTAGGAAACAAATTTCTCTTAATTATTAATACTTTCTTATGCTACATATTATTCAACATCCCTGCTTACATAAGAAAGCCCATCCATACCGAATAATCTATGGACGCCGCCATTTTGGCATATATCATTTAGTCACATACACACAGAATTGGTTGGTTCGAGGATTTTTTTAACGTTTAGGTACGCTACGAGGTCTAAAATTATTGTGGTCTCAAAATGCCACACTGTGCAGTAAGGACGTGTAAAAATTCATCGCAAAAAAATAAAACACAAAAAGTGAAATATTTTTCATTCCCAAAAAACGAAATGGTTGCTCAAGCTTGGGTCAGGGCATGTGGTATTAAGAAGGTAAACATGAAGCATGGTAAGTCCATTTACATTCAGTTCGGTGGGTTCAGTAGGCATAGTACATGTCATGAATGTATGCACTCATGATTTCATGATAGTTCAATACCTATGCAGTCAAATCTCTCAATAGTTTATACCATAATAGTTTCAATCCCTCAATAGTTAACCCTTCCAAAACTCTCGCAATTCTTAAAATTAGGATTACCGGTGGTAACCCTACCACCTCTCGATTGCCGTTCTCCTTAGCTGATTTCCAGTTACACCATCCGCGCATGCGCATCTCTATGATGCAGCCACGTGATAAAACCTGACAGGCACGTATTAAAGATGTGTCATAAATTATGACTCATAATGTGATATGTATATCAAATACGAAGTACCTTAAATATTTTTTTCAAATTGATTGTTATGCAGTCCAGCAGCCAATCAAAAAATTCTATTTATGTTTCAAGAAATCGGTTGCTTTTGTATAAACAGTACATTTAAAAGTGGTCTGTCTCGTTACTTAACAATCTGCATTTTTCAATAAGTGCAAATTGTTATTGGATGACATTTTTGAGTAACCAATGAGAATCTGCACTTTTTGAAAACTACAGAAAGCGTAGGTAACGGGAATAGACCTAATTCGAAAAGGTTAAGGTGTTTCGTGAAACATTTTCAATGTTTAACAACCTTGCATTGACCTATATCTATATCTACGTACAGACCGTACAGGTGTTTGTACATACATACAACGTTGCCAGATTATCTGATCATTAATGGCGGTTGTAGCAGACTGAACTGAAAGTTTATACAACATGATCGGCATGTCTCAGACAACGGTAACAATGACTTTTTTGTTGATGTAAAAATTATGAAAAGTACAGAGTTATTAAAAACCAGTTTCTCTATCATGAAAATACTCTAGAATATATCAAATTTTCTACTTTTATTTAAAATTAGTCTCCTTCCGGTGAAAATAGTACAGGTGAAATGTGACTTTCAATATTAATTTTTTTCTTAAATGGACGGTAAGGTACCTTTTTTTTAAACAACGCAGTATCTTTGATACTATAACATATTTTAAATTCAACAAGGAAACTCAGAATTTATATTTTGGGCAAACATCCTTAAGTAACAAACGAAAAGAAAGGGACATTTAACGATGTATTCTCGACCACAAGTCCGTTAACTATTGAGGGGTACAGCTATAGAATTGATGACAATGACAGATAATGGCGTCATTAAATTTACAGCAAGGGTGTGCTCGGATCATTTTCTATCGAGTTGTTTCACGATATCGATGATGCACAGACTGCTGAACTATTGTCCTACGAAAGCAAGGATATTAAAACCAGACGCTGTACCGACTGAAAATCTTCCGCAGCCCGTAATATCGTCCAGTATACCAAGCAAGAGTCTAATCAAGTCGAATTGTTGTGTATTGCCGCAGTCAGATAAGAAATCAGTTAGAAAAACGGGACTTTTTAAAGTTGACATGGTAAAAAAAATGAATGCGCAAGATCAAAGCTTGGTACAAAAAAATAAATATCCAAATGAAAGGTACAATTCCTATGTTTGTGAGGTACTCTTTATATTAGGTCTGTTCTCGTTTCCTATACTTTCTGCGTTTTTCAAAAAGTGCAAATTCATATTGAATGATAATTTTAAGTAACCAATAAGAATCTGCACTATTTGAAAACTGCAAAAAGTGTAGGTAACGACACAGATCTATTGAATGATAAAGTATGCTCTTCTTACAGGAAATCTGAGGATTATCAAGCCGAAATTAATGAACTGAAAGGTAAACTTGAAACCGCGAACAAAATTATACATATTTATCAAACAGAAATGAAGAACCTTGAAGATATTGTTATTGAGATGTACAAAACGCCCGATTGAAATGGAGTAATAGGCATTTTCAGGCGAAAATTGCTTAGAATCATTTTTCAAACCAAAGTTATATGTAAGCTAGAACATGAATTTGTTCTGGGTTATAAATCGAATTTAAAAAATGAAATGTAATGTAGCCGATTAAACGTTTGAATGCAGTAAAAATGGAACAAGACTCATGAAACGTAATGAAAACTTGTTCCAGTCCATTGACTTTGTAAATTATAGTTAACAAAATACTGTGAATCTTATTACGGGATGTAAGTTGGAAGTGCTTGCACGCTTTTTCTAAAAGAATTTTTTTAGTATTGTATATTATATAAACATAAAATATATAAATGGCCGAAAGATAGTTGAAATAAATATGTTAAGTTTTACGTCGTCATTGAAGGTTTCACTATTCGCTGGCACTAACGGAATATTATCGGATTGACCAATAGTATAGCTTTGTGAGGCCCCTAATTGGTTACTCTCTCATCATTTATCCTTTCCTATTTCGTGTTCCTCCGAGTGCCATGGAGCAGCACGTGTACGAACAGATTGATATTATGTCCTTAATAACGTGCTTACTCAAACAGTTTTTGTAGGAAGTGACTGTAGCCCAGAGGTTAAGGGTAGCGGATTCACGACCGAAAGGTTCAGGGTTCTCGCACCCAGCTCCCAAAATAAAATGTATATGTGATACATTTCTAATATTTGTTTGAGCATTATATAATTTTCTGTTCATGAGGCGCATAATTCGTAGTACGAGGCTTAATAATTTTTCTATGCCAATAAAAAAATACTTTAAATATCCAAAAGTGGGAACTTTGAATATCCTTGGGATATCTATAGGATATCCATAACAGGATATAGATATCCAATGCATATTCATTTTGGATATCGTGGACATCCTATGGATATCCTATAGATATAAAGTGCTGCGTGGGCACCCCTCGACATGCCGAACTTTGGAGTTTCATTTCGCCCCCTCAAACTGTTGTTCCGTCGATAAAAAAATACGTATCTCTTAGTTTTTCAAGCGCTACAACATAGTTGAGTTTCATGAAAATCGGAAGGGGACACTAAAGCGATGTTCCTTGTCAGTCGAATCTGCCACGAAACAATAGTGGCGACGATCAGGATATGACATTTCTTCGTACCTTCGCGCAAGCGTCTTTACGTGCTCCGAAGCACTATTGGTGTGTTCGAAAATGAGCCGAAAGTACTGAAAGTATGTTATGTCTCAATCAAATGCATGTAATAAACAGAGAAGCAACGATTCACTATGCGCTCTCGGCTTATTTTTCGAACATACCTGTATTGCTTCGGAGCACGTAAAAACGCCTGCACAAACGAAGCTGTTTGTACCGAGTCGACCGGCTCTAAATAAAAGCTAAAGGATAACTTCAACACAGCTGGTAAAAAGTTTATTCATCGTTTCTGAAAATTACGAAGAAAACAGTGAAATAATACCAATGGGTGAGTATACGGGAATGGTAAAGGTTATAGCGATACCGTCCAGTAAAAGATACGAGTTGGTAAGATACATAACACGACTCTAAAACTTTTTGTGTTTTATTACAGCGGCTACCAGTGGTGTCTCTTTTGTTCTGTCTTCCATTCTGACTATCATACTTTTTTCTGGTATGCAAATGTACAAGTGGTGGCTGACATCGTCTCAGTTGCATACTGTATTTGGTGGTTACATTGGTTCTCTACTTTTTGTATTCTTACTCACTGCGTTGAGTAATTTAGAAGCTACTGTGTTTGGCAAATCCTTCCAGTCTAAACTCTTTCCAGAGGGTACGTATATGCTTTAGAGACACTACAGGAGACTAAGACAAAGCGGGACGTGTTCATCTTAAAATTTAACTAAATTCTAAATAATTAGGAATACTTGCATATATTACCTTGAATAATAATGTATTAATGATAGCAAATAGTATTTGTTTTGTAGTTTGAATAATTTCACTAAATAACTCGCTTTACCTTGGTCTTCTCCATGCATATGAATTATATAAAGGGTAAAATTAATATGATATTTACGATTTGGTTTAGTGTTCGTGGCTTTGGTTGTATCGTTGATCGCCTCAGGGATGGTTCATCGAGTAGCAACAACTACGTGTTTCCTATTTTCTTTAATAGCATTGTATTACCTCAATCGTATCTCTCAAGAAACTTATTCAACGCCTGTAATATCAACTAACATCCATTCGAAGAAGAGGAAATAATGTAGTCCATCCTTTGCAAATATTCCTTGGTGTCTAAGAGCACAGGTATGTCAATTAAGGAATGCTATTAAAATTTTTAAGGCAAAAGATATTTGTGAATAAATCACTTTAATAAAATTAATAAAAACAACTAGCTTGTATTTACCAGTCATTATAGTGGGTAAAGGAATTAATGAAAACTCCAAGTAATTCTAAAACGACGTCCATTCTTTTTGGATATATTTCCTGAAACCCTTGTTAAAATACTCTAGTATATCTATTAAGGTGCTCATTAAATCTTATCATCACTATAATAATATCACTATCGAAAGTTATGGAGAAGGAAGTCGTTATTGTAAAATATTTCAACTCCTTGAAATTCATAGTAATAATAAATGAAAATTCAAATTTTAATATATAAGTATTGATTTCGGCTCTTGACATTCCATGCATCACATTAGTAAATACGACACCGACGTATAGTACCAGTTTTGTATCACCGAAGGTTGGTCCGCTTACTTGCAAAAACGTCAGAATACTAATTAGCACTAATTATATAATATTGACTTCTTTAAAATATAGTTTGAAAATCCCTTTCGGTTAAGAGTACAGTCAAAATGTGATTCAAACAATTTCTATAAGTCTACAAGATACCCGCATTGTAATCAAGTCTTTTATCTACTACGATTAATCAATGGATAATATATATATGTATATACTTTTTTCTCATTGGTCGGTCTAAGAATAATAATAAATATCAAATTCTTCGAGCTGTTCCACGTTCAAGAATGGAACTAATTATCACAACTAATTCGTTCTACGTTCCACGGATTAATTGAATAATCCGTACTAGTATATAATAATAATAATAATAATAATAATAATAATAATAATAATAATAATAGAGGATATCGCAAATGGCGAATATTAACATTTATCCTGAGCTCTTGCTCTCTTAATTTCCATTTTTTAGTTAACTACACTCTGCATCCTCCCCTTGTATCTTTCTACTTTTCCTTTTCTTTTAATTATTGTGTTCCCTCAGTTGGAGAGTATGGAATTCATAAAGTTTGGACCCAAAAATTGTATAATATCGATGTAGGCGGTGCCCCCTATAGGAGTGTAACAACCGGCTTGCGTCTTACAGTGACAGGAAGAGAAGTGATGAGCGGCCAGCGGAAAATAGGATCATCCTCTTACAATTAGTTGTGTAGACAAGAGTTAGGTAACTGAAGGATAATACACGAAATGGGCGCATAGTCCAGTACTGATAGACTATCCGCACCACATAATAGAAGGATAATCTCCATTGAGCTTGATAAGATTGTAAGCATTTGATTTGATGTCCGACCAAGACGTCAAAAGGACAATCCTCGATAGAAGGCGGATCAGATGTAATTAGGCCGCGCGGCGCAGCAGAGTAGATTGAAACCTCCTCGGAAGTAAGAGGGATGTCTGGTTTTGCTGTCCCAACGAAAACTCTTTCCGTTCCCATTGTTGCGACTGGGACGTGTTCCCAGTTCTTGAAGGGCAACCGTACGTTCTGAAAATCAAAAAACCTCTTGTAGAAGTACCGCTGCTAAATGATAATCTTAGGCACTTTCTTTCCATTTGATTACCCGTGTCCGCCTCGGACTGTGGCATGAATTCCTGAAGCTCTGCTATCAGCGCACTTATCTCCTCGGAATCCTTACGAATGCTGCAAATTTCCTCTTCGTTGAAATCTGGCGTTATTTGCTTGCACAGGAGGATTTGGGATATCACGTTTCCAATATTTGAAGGACCAGCTTTACTCTCTGGAATTATTATGAATTTACACGGATTAACATACTGATTTGAAGCTTCGTAAGCAAAGGTATAATACAGTCGTGTAATACTTGCTGATTCACTTATATATGTATATTATATATCATGAATATATGTATGTGGCGCTAGTATAGTAAGTACTTGTAACTATTGTGGAAAGATGGCGGCTGTTTTGTTTGTCCTCTAAGTACATATGGAGGGACCTTTTGACCCAGTCCAATTAGTGGCCCATTAACGAATACAAGAGAAGCCGTAAACGAAAATTTTTTTTTTAAATAAACCATATGTACTTGCGCCAGTTGCTATTTGTAAATTACGGTCATTTTCACATGTGATTTACCGTAATATCCAGACATGTCCATTGGGACGATGCGCACTAGATTCTTGCTTTTGTAGAGTTCACGGAGGAAAAGTTGACTTACGAAGAATAGTAAAACCAAATTTGGACTGTCCGCAGGTATGCCAAGATCCATAGCACTGAAAAATATAAATTAGAAAAGATTCAAAAAAAAAGCATACAAATTTTTAGATCGTAATCGGAATCAATTTTCGGTCAATAGAAAATGAGCGTCAAATTTAAATTAAAAAATGAGTAATTCTCCCTTAAAAACGATATACACACGCAACGTGCCTCCATTAGATTTATGACTCTCGAGTTAAGGATTTGTAAATAAAATTGCACTTTGTAGACGCTAAGTTCAGTTACATCAATATTGTTGCCAATTGTATAAAGTGAATAATTACAGAGACTAACAGATACCACCACTATTAAGACAAAAAGATTAATGCCCGACAACGTTCCCGCCGTGAATTTGTCAATTTCAGTAGTTACACTTTCTGCACAGACTAGAGCGATTAATAAAAAATATCGAGCGGCACTGTGACGTAGATTTGGTTAGAAAGTTTAAACTGGGAGCCATAAATCTAGGGAGAACAGGTTGTAGGTGTAGATTTTTTTTTGGTACTAAAATTCTCTTGACACTTCTGACGTCACAATGTCTATCCGTGGCACCATGTGCTTCGTGACCTGGCTGGTACGTTGCAGTCAGCCTCCCTCCTGTATCATGTACTCGTATTCCTCGTCTATCTGGTTGCCATTTAATTTCGCGCTTGCAACAATCAATTGCGATTTTTTTGAAGAAGCGAACGATAATCTCCATTTAATCCGTGTGACTTATGGGATTTATATTTAATTAATAGTTCTTACATGTACCATAAGAGAAAGACGCTTAAAGATGGCCATATAAATATTTCAATGCAATCATTTATTGATGGATTTTCTAGAAGGAAGACTAAATCTTCAAAGCTCATCGATGATTTAGAACAGGGCTGTCCAACTGCAAGTGCCCCAAGGGTTGCTTTAAAAAAAAATGCGGTTTGGAGGGCCGCATTATAAAATACTTCGTATGCAACTTATTTTGTTTGTATTTTATCGTTAATGTAAAAATTATGCATATTTCGTATTTGAGGGTAATTTATAAATTTAGAGGCCCGCGGGCCTCATGTTGGACAGCCCTGATTTATAATGTATTTGGTGATTCCCCTTTCATAGAATAATCTGGAGAAGGACGTAACTCCTTGCTAAGCTCAATAATTCATTTGCAAATAAAGCCCTTCCGATAATGGGGGATTCTAGGGGTTGGAAACTTTCTAAATAATTGTGCCTCTTAACAAGTGAAATCCTAATTGAATTAATTGGATTCTTGATAGATGCATTGGTGGCTAATTTGTCAGTGCATCGGTGACTAATGATGATTTCATAGGATCGACAGGCACGTACGGAGATGCGCGGTGCGGTAAGCTCCAATGTTCGTAAATTCATTAAATCAATTTATCCAATTCTGTACAATTTGTATAAAAATTATTATCCATTCGATCTTTAGAATAATTAGTAAAATAGCCAAGGAAATTAATGGAAACATGTATATATGCGGGGATCTAAACTGATTTATGCGTCGTGCCATGGGAAAACCAGTCGCAATATGTATATTCAGCAGAGATTCTGAATTCATTAAAAATTTTGTAAATTCCCAAGGATGATATTAACTTTCCTGTTGGAATGTCTAAGTGCTTCTGATCTTGCCGCATGGTTCATTACGTGGTCTGGTACTTCCACTGCTGAGAAAGCGACAATTAACGGGGAGTTCAAGCGCATATGGGACAAAGCCATTTGACTCACGAAAGAAAGCATGTTTTTTAAAAAAAAATAGAGAAAAGTCAAACAACCCCTTTAATGAGTTCAGTGTGTGCGAGGTCAAACATTTGACCGCCATTGTCAAAATCCTGAAATATTTTTAGAATTCAATTATCAAAAGCTTGGCCCGATTATCGTTTGATAAACGTCTTTTGTCTAAAGTACTGACAATTTCTTTTCACTCTATCGACCTTTTTACGTATTCTGCGCTTCTCTTTTTCTCACCTCGTTAATGGAAACGAAGTGACTCGGGACGTTTAAGCTAATCGATTTTACCGTTTGCATGCTTGTAGCTATAAGCGTCGCCCAACACAAACTGGAAAATACGTATATAAGAAGACGTTTTACAGTAGAAATAAGGGAATTGAGGTAGACAAAACAAAGCAAAATCAAATTGAAGTCCAGCACTTGAAAATTTTCAGCATACCAGTGAAATTTTTATTAAAAAGTCGCAAACTATTTTTTCTTCTAATCGATTGCTAATAGTTTAATTGGAACGATTGTGTGGGCGCAGTATGGAATTTTGTGCTAAATAACAAACTTTACGACACAACTTCGAAGAATACTTTCGTCCTCGCGTGTTATATCGGCTCAAAAATAATGTCTGCTAAAGTTTGACGGTGCGCGAAGAGGAAAATTATTATCAGGAAATGATATTCCAGAGGAGCTGTTACCTCCTTACGATTAAAGCTCAAATCGAGACTAGCCAAGTACTGCATTAAATATTTAGAGTTTCATTAAAACGGAGCCGAGACCCTTCGTGGGGAGCGGCGGCTGACCCGAGTATACCTAAGTACCTGGAAAACCTGCGGCCGAGTTCACGTCTACTGCTCATTGTACGACACAGTTGTAAGAATCCTCGGAACTTGACTTTCCTTTTTATTTGGACTGGTCCTATCCGCGGGCATTCTCTTTATAGTCTGTTTGTTTGCCCACGGCAGATCTTCTAGGAATCGGAAACTGAGAGGGTGGAGGCCATAATGGGGAAACGATAGAGCACCAAAGTTTTTGCGAAGTGGATCGATCACGTGAATTTTTCTTATTTATCAGCGGATTGGTAGTGCCCTTATAAAATTAGCTTCGACAAGGTTAAAATACTTGAAGGTTATGTCCTTAGCTGATTGTACAATGAAAGTCGTAAAAAAGTATTGGAATATTTAGTAGGACAAATTGAAGTTTTTATTATTTTGGTACCGTATTAACAGCTGTTTCAATTTTTAATTCTTTCGAATGACCGAGCACGACTCTAAAGCGCAGACACGTGCTGCTCCTGACGAGATCGTGGTTCTTAACCTAGTTCCGCGAAATGTTTGCATATTTTCTATAGTTTGAAGAGCTAATGATATTTTAATTGATACCATATGACCAAATTGATTTCGGAAGTTATATACTACAAATCCAAGTGTCTAGGGAAGTGTGTTGTTCCCTGTCCTTTCTATGATAGTCAGTTAGTTATAACGCAAGTGTGGCATTATTTCCACGTATTCGAAGGTGAAAATAACGCGCTTGCAAATAGAGTAAAAAGTGCCTTTCGTAGAAAGAATGGGGAGTAACACAGTTGCCTATACACACTTGTATTCGCTGTGTACTATGTATGTACAGCTATGGTACTGTATACCATAGTAACTGCTATCTCAAAATTGAATATTGCGTGACAAAAATGTCTTTATTAACAGGCATATTTAGTAAGTAAATAGGCAAATTGCAAATATTTTAAAGCTTTTAGTGTGAATTATATATTGGGCGATGGAAAATTCTATAGGCTTTTCAAAGAAATTCATTGTCCTTTATTGATTTTCATTGCAGCAGTAGGGAAACGTCTTCTTGTTAAATGGTGCCAGTATACAACTTTACATATACATATTCAGTTTTCATTGATCATTTCTAAATTCAGTATACAAATGATTAATGATTTAAATCGACGAATTTCGAGAGGCCTTAAAAAAATCTAACGACGAGTACAGCGCTTCTTTTGTTAAGTTAAAAAAAATTTATTGGTTTTCACTTTTCTTACCAGACTCTTTGATGTCTTTATTGCTCAATATGGCTTTAAATTATGTAGATCCATAATATGTAACACTACCTTATTACCAAGGTCTTAATTAACGAAGATATTAATAACGATCGTGTAAAACAGGTTGCATTTCTGAAAATATGAAAAGTTAAAGAGGAGCTAGGGACTTGAATATGCAATGTAAAAATTATCATTGTTGTTTCACAAATCTAAAAAGTGAATATTATAAAAAATATTGAAAGCTTAAAAAAATAAAAATAAAAAACTCGGCATGAATGTAACTCGCGTGCAATAATATGTGAATGTCGAATTGCTTGCCTATGTGCACAGCCTACTTATGGTTCACAACGCAAGCGAATATACACTCGGATATTATGGTCAATAAAAGTCGTTCAGATTTAAATTATAATGGAGTCCTGCTCGCGCAGCATCACTTGCGTTCATAAATTTGATTAAAAGACAGGATTTCTTTACAAAACACTGTTGCCTTATGGCGATAAAACGAACGAATTACTGAGCCCTGAAGAGCATGGATTTCCAAATCGGAGTACCATCGATCATTAAATATTCATGTGAACCTTAATTAGAATATTTTCTCGAAAACACTTGTAAAGTGACTTCGCAGCAGGAACGACTTACCGATAAGCAAAAGGGCAAGCACTCGAAATAATGCCGGAACGAACAGAGCGCGTCCAAGAGTTAATCTTTATCCAAAGCATCGTTATCAGTCAGTTAATCGCAATTACATGAATATTCATTTATGGGATAGAATACCATTTTAACACTATATCAAATCCCTTCGTAAAACAGGCGCTAGGTCGTACGCAGCTGTTAATTAGCAGCGAAACAAATAAATTTTGGCATTCCCCCTCGTGCGTGCGAATTTCGCATAATTTCTCTGCAGTGAAGTTATGCCTTGCAAGAAAGGGGACAAAGAAGAAAAGAGTCAAGCGAAATAAAAAGAAAAGAGCAACCAGATAATAGAACCGGTGATTGAAAACTTGCGGGTGTAAATATAAAAAATATTGGCGTGCAAAAATAAAAAATGTTGCCGTGCAAAACTGGCACGAGGGTGAGAACGAAGGGTTGACTTGCAGCCAATTCTAGTTATAATATATCAGTTAACTCGCAGCCCGAGACTCGATCGATAGATTATGATCTGAACGTTGATTGAGCAGCTAACTGTTGCACGGAGGTGGACTAGTTTTTCTTTATATAATATATTGTATAATTTAAATGTATAGCCACGATCGAGAGATATAGAATTTTTGTAAAATTTATTTAATTCCTTCGACCTACCTACGCATTTGCGGCAATACCAATTGCGATGTGTTCTTACAAGCCTCGACGCAGCTTCTTCGAAGTTTTCTTATCCTCTCTCTTAACTCTGGGCAATCTCGTGGCTGGCCGATGTTAATAAGTAGATCCCGAAATTGCGCTACCTGACTGTTAATATCTTGTATGTGCTGTAACAATAGAAGAAAGAAAACCAGAAAGGAAATTTCTGGAATAAAAAAAGGTAAGCGAATTATGAGAATATGAAAAAAAAAATTAAAAAATTATCCCACCCCAATGAGTAATTTTTCGTGCATGGCGAAAAAGCATGGACACCAACCCACGATCGGTAAGACTTCTTTACCGATATCCTAGAAGATAAGCGTTCTTTATTTATTTACCAGTATAATCGTCCGATCGGATCGTTCGTCGGTGCACTTGCCGATCGAGACCGTCGGCGATTCCGTCATTCTCTATTTTTCGACGACTCGATCAGTTCGCTGATCGTCACGTACGATGACAATGTTAAAATAATTACGTGTCATCGTTGGGTCATCGATTGGATAAATTACGAAGAACATAAGAATTGTAGAAAACAAATTATCGTTCATAGCTCCGTCGGTAACTGACAAATTACCATTTTAAACATCCCATCTTTTCGGTCGTTTTTCAAAATAGTTCTTCGCACTTAAAAAAAAAATCTTGTCTCTCTTTTTATTTCTTTTTCTTTCAATTTTATCACATGAATTTATTTCTCTCGCATTCTGCTTGTCCCTGTATGCTTTCCGTCGCGAAAAAAATATTTCTCGATCCGTTCTCTAGTGAGGGGCGCAACAAACTAAAAGCTGCCTTCTGAAACGAACAGTTTAACCTAACCTAACCTTACCCTAACCTAACCAAGGCAGGCGCATGACCAATTCTCTGACTCCCTCCCTCTTTTACTTTCTCACTCTCTCCGAGCCATTTCTCTCCCCCCCCCCCCCTCTCCCGAGAAGAACAGCACGCGTCTCTCACGCATCCTCTCATCTACTATCCACTATCTTTTTCTCTCTATCTCGTTGGATTAGGGAATTGATGACGCGAGACTGCAGAATTCTATTTTAAGGTTATCCCCGGTAGACCGAATTGAACCATGAAAATATAAACTTCTCTTCTCTCATTCTTTCCGTTTTCTTTCTTTCGCTTTAACGCGTCGATGTCAAAACTTTTATATTTTCGACAATTCAGCTTCGTTCGACTTTCCTTCATATTCTTAATGGAAGCGAAAAGTTTCGCGTATCGCACGTATAATTTATTATTCTAGCAATTTCGGAATTTTTATTCCATTTATTCTTAGTGCGATCCCGTTTCGTATCTTTTATGATTTTAACATTTTATTATGGAACGCCATTAAACAACTGTCATTCATTTAATTGCAATCTAGAGGAAATTTGTCTGAGACGGGATACATTTTCCAGTGTTATTTCCAATGTCGTCTCAGAAACTTTGTCTCTAAGTACATTCTCTTTAAGTCCTGAAGTACGAAATCGTGCAACGTTATGCTAATATGTTGTCACACGTTATGTCCTTCTGTTTTCACAGAACTCGCAACAATGTTCCCCGATCACGCAAAAGCCATATGTAGCGAATGTAAAATAGAATTCTTTCTCGAAAAATCCGTTACAGAGCTACGAAAATTAAAAAGTTACAATGTGATGTAACATGGGAATACACGTGTTCTCATCCAAAGAGAGTGAACAATTAAATGGGAAATTGTCTCTAACCTAATAAATTGGTTGTGCCGGAAATTAGATTCAACCGTAACAAGAGGGACGGATAATTATTATTTCAACGAGGCTAAAACCCAAATTATCCCCGGATAATTAAGGGAAGAGTTTCTATCCGGCTTGAAAAATCGTCAAGCTTTTTATTAAAATATTTAACAAAGAGCTTTATCCTCCTACTTATGTGACAATTAATCCCGTATGCCATTATTCCACGCACTCTCTAAAAACGCTTTTCACCAGTTAAACAATCCTTCTTGTTAATCTATATTAAGTACTTTTCTGCTTTTCTCTTATCTAAAACTCACATGTGCATACTTCACAAACAGCAACTGTTTCTTTACGGCATTGCGTTTACGCCAATTGGCCAAAGCCGCCTCGTCTATACGGTGCGACATTGCTGATCGATTGCACAAAAATCAGAATACTCGAAACGCTGTGTCAATTAGACTGTCACGTCTTGATAGTCGCAGAGCGACTGTCGTAGCTACGAGGAAAAGTATTCGATAATTTTTCTTGCAAAGGGAAGCAGGAAATTCGCATCCGTTTATATTACCGCGATAAAATATATATGTATGCTCGTATTTGGTAATATTACGCTGGATCAGGAATTTAGTATAGGATCACGGTAGTCAGTAAAACTGGTTTCTGCCGTTGACAGGTTACCTAACGAGGGCTCATGTGCTCTAAGGGATCACATATCGATCCTGTACCAAACGTGAGAGAATATTTTGTTCCGTAATACCAGGAAGCATCGGTGTTTCTACGTAAGCAGAGCGAAGAGAAAGAGAATTACGGACGGAAGTAGTGGTCAGTCGGAAGGGAATAATCAAGCCGATTGCAAGTGACGCTAATAAAATGGATACACACGATGTCGAATGTGAAATAAGATCCGCGAAATATCCGGGTACGTGATACATAAATGACGTGTAAGAACGTTAACGTTTTAGGTTATGTTATGTTACGTTGGTACGTGAGCTATTTTCTCTTCATTAATGTACAAAATGCAATGCCGTCAGTCGGTATTACTGTATCATTTGACATAACGAGAGACATTCCCTGGAGCCTGGAGTCTGAATTTTGAAGTCTGGAGTTCTCGTTTTGAAAAATTTTTAACATATTTTTTTTATGCTATCCCCTTTTATTCCATCTCAAATACTCTTCTTTCTTTGCACTGGTACGAATGGGGATTCCCCTGGGAGCGCGAAACTCAAACTGGATTAACTACGACGCTCCTGCTCCCTTTTTATTCCCTCTTTAAGCTGCTCTCGTACCAGTGAGTGGTCTTAGAGAGAAATAGGTAGATGAATGTAAGAAGGAAAGACGGAGATAGATAGATAATGAACGAGAGAAGGAGATTCGTAAGGAAGAGGCTAGTGAATTCTACGGTTAAATTTATAACGATATCCACTACTATCAATCATCTCCTTTGAAAATCCTTAATCAATCTCGAACGTTTCAAAATCAATTCAATGCAAATTTCGTGGTGAGTGGACGACCCCGCACTTTCTTCGGCTCCCTTTTCAACTTCTTTTAACTTAAAGCTACCCGATCCTAATTTCCATATGAAAATCCAGTATGACGAATAGGGCGAAATTGGCCTATGGCGGAGAAAGAAATGAAGAAAAAAAGGTCCGGAAAAAAATAGAAAAAGTTGCGATAGGAGAGAGGGAAAAACAACGAGGAAAACGACGGGAGTCTGATCAAACGAAATAACAAAATTTACTGGCCTATCAATTTTTTGTCGAGCATCTAAAGGTATGTTGTATATACAATCACAATTTTAAGCTGAGTTTCAAAATTCGTTCCGAGTGTTACGGACAATCTAATACCCGTATTTATATTTATGCATCTGAGAGAATTAGCCATTCCCATACGCAAAATTAAACTTACTAATGTAATGGTTGGTATTTGGTTAACAACAAAATCTAGTCTAGAATGATGTCAAAAATTGTGTCAAGATTTATATTTTTCACTAGAATTTATTAATGTCCAAATACTAACCATTGCTTTCTCATTTCCCTGTAATTTCCGTGATGCATCTACACCGAAAAACTCCTATAACTCCCATGGGCTGCGAAATCTATTTGCGCGGACATTTGAGATCTAAGAAGCAGACCCGTAAAAGTTTCTCGGCCAGGTGTTTCCTTTTTCGAGAAGAAGAGAAGATAATAAAAGAGCCCCACCAAGGGTCTTGGAAAACGAGGGAAAAAGTTCGTGGCTGAGAAGCCATTAACTTTAAATACTTTCTTATTATACATAAAGTTTATAAAACCTTTTGAAATTGCGGACATTTCAAATAGCGTTACTATGATTTTTCTAACAATTGCTCGGCGTATAATCTTATTAGAGAAGGTAACAGGAATAGATACAAAATATTAATATCACTATATGTATACACCTCCGGATGGGTTGAGGCAAAATTGAGTTTATTTTCGATTTTGAGGATAGGCCAATACTTGAATCGTTTCATTTGTTTTCAAATCCTTGGTCATTAACCTCTCAAGTGCATTCCCAATATCATTTCTGTCGAACGAAAACATTTCTGACTAATATATTTTTGGCTAATCTTGCTTGCCGGTAAAGTATTATAAATTTTGGGTTAGCGTTTTATGATTCATGAAACTTGTAACATATGAATGTTTGCATCACAGGTTTATTTTTGTTCCTTGAAAATGTTTAAAATGAATACAAGACGAGAATGAGTAATCATAGAGGTGTGCCTTAGGAACTTATCACTTTGCTGACAGGCTATTTCAAGCTAATTGTAAAACTATCCCGTGCAGCCGAGACTTCTGCCGCATTTTGGCTTAAAAACTGCACAAACCAATGTAAGTGCAAACATGAGTTACCTCGTGACCGATCAGCAAAGTATTAATAATGCATTTAACATATTAAATTATATGTCATATGATTCTCACTTTATTTGGATCCAATTGTGCGAGAACTGCGGACGGTCTATGGTAATGAGTCGCAACGCTCATCCATCCAGTGCTGCTGCTGCGCCTCCTTGTGACAGCCATTGTCATCGTCATTATTATTGTCCTCGTCGTCGTCCTCTTGAACTACTGGCATTTTCACACTATTATCTCAAAATCAAGAAATCTCATAGGTATCATCATGACTCTTCACGTAGACACACATTTTTCACGTAACTTCAGTAAAACAATCCAATCACAAGAATTTCCACTAAGCTGAGATAATTAAAATAGATAACGATGAGTCACCGATCTTCGAAGAGCATTGCGATCGGGAAAAGGGACGTGGAAATCGTTAAAGAAGTTAGGTTAATTGAAGAAATGGGCAGTCGTATTACAAAAAAGGGCGTGTTTATGGTAAAAAGAGGCGTGCTCCTTGTGAAAATGGGCGTGTAAATCGTTGAAAGAGGGCGTGGCAATCGTATAAAGGGCGTGTCGTCCATAAACTAAATATCAACACAGAACTGATTAACGTTGTTTCTGAAGGACAACGCCCAGTTTACCACACACGAATACACGTCACTTCGAAGCGTAGTCAAATTAGGGACACGGTGCAGGAACTTTCTAGATAATTTGTAACGTATTTCTGTTCGATATAGAAATTTCGCGTAGACGGTATTAAGAAGCAATGAAGCGAATAAACATCAGTAGGAAGATGACGAGGATAAGTTATACAAGTAGTGCGCAAAGAAGAGGCACGTTGAAAGAAACGAAGCTACAGCGAAGGTAGAAGAAGAGAAAGTTGTCGAAAAAATCGACTAGACCAGCAGAAACGCACTGGGACACGTCGAGTTGTGTATCGACTAACTGAAAGCGAACTGAATAAGGGTGAGTTCTCGTTTGGTACAGCTACCCCTATCTTCTATCCCTCGAACCCTCAAACCTCCTACTACTCTTTGACCTTCTCCGAGGCCGCGCACCCTCAGCAGTCTCACCACCACCACCACCCAGACCATTCACAATTTCGATCCCATCCCAAGTTTCACGAATCCCGCAGGCAGTTTGACAAACCACCCCAGTTTTCCTTGTACCCCTCGGCGCCTCACGTCCCCATCACCCCTTCCCTCTCCCCCGTCGCCACACCCACACACCTCGTACCCCCAAATCTGTCCTCATTTTGCGCCGACTCTCGCAGCATCCAGCATCTCTCAAGCTATAGATATAGAAAATCTATTGGACCACAATATCCGACGGAGACACCAGATAAAGCAGCTACCCCAACGAGAATCGACGTTAAGCGACATCGAGCAGTCAACCTACGAACAATTTCGTTACCTTGGCCCACATTAAGATTCGATACTTTTTATTCCTTCCTTTTTTTTCTGTTATCCTGCGAGTCTGGATAGAAAAATCGCATTTCGGTTAGATTTAGTTACGTTAGACTGGGTAGTTCGTGTTAGTCTACAAATTTCTACGTAGGAATTTAAGAATTTCATTTTCCTGCTAGAGGAGAACATTCATTCGGTGAATCCCTACAGCATCATCGCGATCCTTTCGTATCTCGTATTCAGCAGCTCTACTGTATAGTGTCCTAATATTCGAGAGTATTTCTTTCAAGACTATTTTTCATCCCCACAAAAGAGGCTGGTAATATTGAAAGATTTGCCTTTACCTGGGATAATTTGACAGTGTCTGTGATTCACTCGTAATGCATGGACATCCTTAATACACTCCCGCCTCGCGTACCATTACTTTCCTTCAACCTTTAATACGAATGTCTCGTGCTCATCTTTTTTGATTAGCTCAATTTTTAACTTGGATTATATACAACCCTCAGCGTTTACAGCGTCTCTTACCTTCTCTTGATGGGTACATTAATAACACTAACTTTCCCATCGAGTATGGTCGGTTACACGTTTAAGCACTGTATAAGTAACTATATGATTTTAGCGCATAATGTAATTTACTGCTTGTTAAAAGTTCGGCTGTGAATTATAGGTAATTTTATGATTATACATACACAAAGACATCAAAAGCGTTGTCATTTATAATTTCCAAACGAAGTCGGAACGCTTCGTTCTCTCTGACATTTTAACGGATAAAAGATATTAAAACACACCTGTCTTACTCCAAGTTCTTAATCAGATACCGAGGGGCACCTAAGTGGCGCACTGGATTCAGAAAGGTAGCAAGAGGGGACGGTCAGAATGGGAAAATAAGGTCAAAGGGCACACGGAGAGACTAAGGAGTTTATCGAGCCACACAAAACGAGCAGCTTCACTTCCGATTCTTTCATATTGTATCTTATCGTCCCGACGCTGCATACGTTGCTGGGGACTACTGTATTTATTTCTCTTGGAAAGCAATTTGTCCTCTAAAATCTCTCCGAGAGACGTAGCCTTAAAGCAACGCGCTTACTGTCCCCCCATCCCCCCACCACTTCGTCTAATGCCCACAAAGTACACTGGGTTTTATTACGCGAATAAGTTTCCAGGAAGGCGAGTTTTCACTGTGTCTTTTGTGTCTTCAAAACTATTCCAACGGATCCACCCTTATTGTTTCTTTTCTTGTTATTCACTCCACTTCAACCGTCTATTACTCACGCTTGGGAACTATTTCCCTCAAGGATGGTTTTTTTTGTGCGATCTTATCGACAATAATGGTTATGATTTTGAATTTCTCTTGTTCCGGTGTCTGTGACATTTCTTTGCTTTTCTTTTCGTAATCGCCTCTATTCACTATTAGACTTCTCGTTTATGCATTTTCGAATTGTTACACAAGCCCGATTCACACGTGAAACTAATGCGACTCGAGTTAAGAGCGGATTATGCTTTTACCGCAGTCGTACGTTTGGGTGAAGCCAGTACAAAGTTATATCGTCTTACGCGCTTTCCGGCCGCATATTATCCCATCTAATCTTCCCACTTACTCGCACCTCCCATTGCGTCACATTCTTCGTGCCTTTGGTCTCGTTCTCATACGCTTTCGAAACATTTTCTTTAAAAAATCCCTCGAACAATAGTCGACGCGAAAGAGTGAAAAAGGAAATAATCATAAGAGTATAAATAAAATTCGAAAAAAGGTCAAAAGAAAATTTTCAGCCCGGGCACTCATGGTAAATAAAAAATGCCCCATCCCCCTTGCACTCGCAGAAAAAGAATAAGCTAAAATGCAGATAACCCGAGGGTTCTACGTATATGCACCTGTACGTTAGTCGGTCCAGGAGTTCGATGTGGTTTTTTTTTTTACATTTCGCAAAATAATTCAATCCTTAGGAAATCACAAGACGATTTTAGCTGAAGTAGAGAAATACAATCCATTTCAATGTAAAATTATGCACATGCGTTACTTTGTAAGAAAAATTTTATGCAGAGCTACGTCGTGTGGTGTTTCCTAAAGACTTCGTGGTTTTACTTCTCTAACAAAAAAAAAAACCACATTTAACTCGCGAACGGACTAACCTCAGCTCGAAGAGGAGATGGCGAGTAGAGGCGTAAGAAAGAAAAGTTGTATTTTACGAGCAGCATGAATATTTATGATCATAGCAGTCGAAGGAACTGGCTGCTGCTGCGCACGCGATTTTCCACGAAATCGAGAAAGTATAGCAACTCGAAAAGACCTGGACGAACTCTGAAGTGCTTCTTTATTTCTTCGTAATTCTTCTGTTTTACTTATTTCTCTTTCTGGGTTTTTCTTTCTTCTGACTCGTCCTGCAGGCATACAAAAATGTACGGGGACGGAAGTGAAAAGGGTGAGATTAAAGGCGAGATGCGAAATAGTGTAGAAAAAAGATTCTCTCTCTCTCTCTCTCTCTCTCTCTCTCTCTCCCCCCTCTCTCTCCCTCTCTCTCTCTCTTTGTCTTTCCACAGAAGTGTAGCACACATAAGACAAGGCGCTTCTGCGAGACTCGCTAAAAGTTAGCAACGCTTCAGGCATCTCCAATCTCGCCTTTATTTCTTTTCTCCTTCTCTCTCCTTCCTGCTGTCTCTTGCCGTTTTACATTACATCATTTTATTCCTCTGCAAAAAAATTTGCGCGCACGGGTAAGTGGCGGGCTAAGGAAATTTGACTTCTTTTAATTCCTCGTTTCGACACGCTTCGCCATCAGACCGAGACTCGCTCCCTCGCTCCTCACGAAATTGACGTGACGTTCATTGAAATAAAGGAAAAGAGAAGAAGTTAATTTCTCTTCGTTTCATCGCGCCGGGAATTGGATTAACCATCTAATGGATAACTCAATGAACGTCACACATGGTTCTGTATAGCCATACACATGTAAAATTCCATAATCCACACACGCTCCGAAATATCTATACACGTAGGAAGTTCGTGTCGGTGCGTAAATTGAACAAATTATAGAAGAATGCATTGGTCGCGACGAGTGCAGGGTGCCCGACTGCCACTGTACTACGTACATATGTATCTACATGCATATGGTTTTCGCCCCTATAGAAAGGGGATCGTGACGTCGATTTAATACTCTCCCAGTGGCTCTCAAACGAGTCTTTGCCTAATTGTAAAAGCGGGGCAGGTGGGGGAAAAAAATATTACACACTTGTCAAACCTTCGGGTGAGGACTTGGTTATAATTGAAAAAATGATTTATCTTACACAATGAGAATCTCTCTTGATTGACAATAGGCCGTTCCTCGTAATTGCACGACTTATACCAGTGCATTGAGCTTATACAATGTAAGATCTGTGGAACTTTCTATGTGTCGAAGCCTGTGTGAATACACGCGTATGTATGACCCAACGAGAAACGTCATGGACCGAGAACTCGTTCCTCAAGAGAGGATCAGTGTCTTGTGAATAGCGAAGGAAGACGACAAGAAGTTCGTCGCTGGTCGTCTTGTTTGGCTCGGCTGATCTTTTTATTGTCATTACTTTTCTTCTGATATTTGTGTACGTTTTATATATTCCTTGAATCCATTGTTTCCGGAAAGTATTAAGTGTGAAACTCTAATAAAATTTTGATAATTTAATAGTGAATTTTGAAAAATTAAAATCTATAATATATACAAGATGTATTGGATGATCTTCTTCTGGGTGGCTGGTGAGTGTTGACGACTTGACAAAATCTTTAAAAAATTATTTTTTCCAGTATTTTTACTCGTTTTTCTTCCTTGAAAGAAAGACTAATATTTATCATCGATTCTTTATCAAGTAATAATAATAAGGTGTAGCTTGGATCTATCTCGTGGACGTATTTGAGTTTCTGTCGGAAATCTTGTTTCCTTAGGGAACGTCGACGACATTCGACTCACTGTTAAACTTCCTTCTCCATTTCCTCCCAACAGATATTTAAGGAGTCTCAGTGTCTCCCTTGTGTAGACAAGGGGTATACGGGGTGTGTGCGAAATATATATCCTGCACCTATGTACATATAATGCGTATTGGTCTGAAAGTAGTATCGCAACTGGAACTCTAAATAAAATGGGGGGGGGGGGGGAAAGTTAATAAACAATTTTTTTTAAATACAAATTTGCCATTCATAATGGCGTCTATAATGTAATTAAAAAAATAGCATACGGTCCAATTCTCGCATTATCCACAGCATGAACATGCGTTATTCACGTATTACCTCCACTCTCCAAATATACCAACATGCATATTACAATTTCACCTGAGCAATGCACACACGTGCATATGTATATGCATCCACGCAGTACATTAGTAAAAGGGTACACAGTAACGACATAGTTATCGACCGGAATAACACGATATACACGATGAACGTTCTCAAAGTATAGTACAGTACATATATCTGTATATGTATGTAGACATTGCACATACACCTACAGAACATAGCAAAATTTAGCCACGCTCCGAGACCAGGAGAACAGATTTATTTATGGGGTTCCCATGAGAGACCAAACCCACACGGGACTAACCTAACCTAATCTCTGCAATTCGAATCGATAACTTTCTCGTTAAATTCGGTAGCCCTTTTTTACTCTCTAATTTTCCGCCGTCCCAACTTTCAGGCATACCTACACTCCTTGCACAGTCGAGTGAAAGAACAAAAAACAGAGGATTGACAAAAAACAAAAACTGTCCAAATTCTACCACGACACCCGATACTAAGCGTATTCCCAGAATATTATTTGATTCTTGACCTATTGGCAACCTGGCGCAGTCACCGTATTATCGGATTTACTTATTTTTTGTTCATTTTCTCATTTGCCCACATGTCATTCCTTTCAGTTGGACAGGCTGCGGTGAAGCAAGGTTTCAAGAGTGTCCCAACCACTGTCAAGACATTCGAAAACGATACCGTTCTACTTCCTTGTTACGTGGACAACTTCGGTGAGTACGGAATTAAGAATCTAAACGGAAACCAATTTTTGGCCCCTGAAACACAGCTGCTCTTGATAACGATAACAATACTACACTGACAAGGGCACATAACAGATCATACGTCCTTATCACGAGACGTCTGCATGCAACTGGCACATAAACATATTGGAATTTTTGCCTCGTTAACAAAACTGCTGTATACATAAAAGGGACAAAGGGATTTGGATTTCATTGAAAAGTACTATAGAAAGCGCGTACAATCCATATGGTTATCGATTAGTACGTGACTCGAGAGGACCCTTTTGGATTTCATCTCCGTACGATGCTTAAACGAGAAACCACAAAAAATCAGGCACACTTGAAAATACGTGAAAACGTGAGGATTTTCATCATGAACGGTTTGTGATTTAATCGTTTGTTTCTTTCCCAATCTCGTTCACCCGCGCCAGGCTCCATAAATGTGCGTTAAAGAAATACGTCAGCTTACTCGAGATAGTAAGGTCATGAGGAATATTTATTGTTATCGCCAGGCGTACCGACCAGGGTAAGATGGTGGCGCAAGGATACACTTTTGGCTGATAGCGGGGAACCAAATTTGGTGCCACCTCCTAGGATTAAAATGTACGGAAACAAGAGCCTGGAAGTGGTGCACGTGCAACCCGAAGATACTGGGGAATACGTGTGTCAAGCTTCTAGACCAGCTCCCTCGGGATACGTCAATCAGGTCCACGCGATCGAAGTCATGTGTAAGTTTATACGCTGATGTACCTACATATCTTACATTTGTATCTACATATAGAAGAATGCATATAGAGATATTCCTCATTGACATAACGTTGGTTAGAGGACTGTGGAACTGAAGAATTTCATGTGATTTCATATATATTTGCGAAAAAAATGAGAAATTGTATTGGCAGTATGTTCAATTGGCATTTTATAAACAATTTGCCTGGTTATAGTGGTTAGTAGTTTATAGATTATTTTTTTAAAGAGAAAATTGTGACCATGTAATTTTCAGAAATTCACCATTTTTTAAAATGAAATTTCGATATTAACCCTTTGCACTCGAGGCTTTTTTCGTCGGGCGAATCAGCAACTCGAGACGTTTCGCGGCAGGTTTGGATGAATTGCTTACCTCTAACATAAAATGGTTACACATACAAGACTGTTATATTTTACTATTTCTTGTACTTTTTTATTTCAAAGAAGAAAATTTGTTAAATAGCAGTCTCTGTATTGTTGTTTAGTATGATATTTTATAAAGCAATTGCCAAGATGCATTCCCGGTTTGTGGAGGTACGTGTTGCAGCAATACGTTCTCTGGTGTCTTTTGCTGGACTCAGTTCGCCAAGACCAGACCCTGTAATTCTTCCTATTTCCTGTTAAAATGACATGCAGTTTTACATTCACACGGATACTTCGAAACAAAACGGTCAAGTGGAAACTCGATCACGAGTCTGGCAGAGAGACGCAACTCGATTCAAGATCCCGGACTAATCAATAATTCTAATTCTTCAATAATCAATAAATCAGGTTATTAACTTATTACTTCGTACAACGCTTCGAGTTTAAAAGAAATCAAAGGCAAATAAACATCGCCGTCGCTCGACGTATCGCGTCAAACCGATTGGCGACCGAGAGTCACCGCTCGAGCTGCCGCAACACCGTAAGTGGTGACCGAGAGTCACCTCTCGAGTGCAAAGGGTTAAGATTTAATTAATTACTGTTTCGCACTCCTTAACGTTTTATTATTTATTTTCTAGCGAATGGCTCTCGCGTTAATTGGATTCGTAATAATTTCAAGTCGTTCGGTTGATCGAGTATTCGAGTCTATTAATTATAAACATAAAGCTTCTAGATGTTATTAAAAGAGAAATATTAATTTTTTCTTATTAATGTCATAAATTCTAACACTTGTCCATTAAGGCTCCCCCGAAAACTGACTAGAGACACTTTGCGAGACAATCTCCTAGTACTCAGATTTGGCGCAAAAGTTTGGCTGATCTGTTAATTCCGCTCGGATTTGAAGTTATCCCCTTCGTTTGAAAGCTTACGAAACAGATTATTCCTTGAGCTTTTCATCATTCCCTCTGATACTTCAATGCAAAGAAACACATTAAGCTCGTGGGAGAGTGCGTCTCTTGTGTTTCAGTCAAAATTTTGCCGCAAACTTGACTATTTCGCGCATTTCAGGCAGCGTCATTCTAGTCACGTGCCAGGAGCATTAACTTTTAGGAGATCGGGGAAATTTTTCAACGACTTCTACAGTTTTTGACTTGGAACTTTGATACGTATGCCAAAGTAATACTGAGGGAAATATATGAGACCGATTTAGAGCGGAAAAATCGGCTTCCTGTCATCTAGAGATTAATGGACAAAGTCAGAAAGGAGAAGGAGGAAGAATATAACAAAATGAAATTATCCTAAAGACAAAGTTCAAACAATTATATAAGCTTTGTCGAAAGTACAAAAGTTATTTAATATTCGAATATCTTTTGATGTTCAAATAACCTTTGCATAAGGCCTCGTTACAGTTTTATTTTAATAGCATATCTCTTCTTCTTCTTCTTCTTCTTCTTCTTCTTCGAGTTGAATTTCATTTTTACATCCAGACCCACCAAGTGTACAGCCTGTACCACGATCTGGAGAATTGGAGGTAAACCTTGGGGAGGAAGTCGATATGGCATGCGAAGTCGAGGGTGTACCATATCCTGTGGTATCGTGGGTGTCGAAGGTACGTTTCCAGAAAAATTCATTACGAAAAAAGCACTTCTAGGCAGCGTTATAGAATTTACCTTATTAAATTGTACCTTTTTCATTTTATTTCGCTTTATAATCCACAAAAAGGGCGAAGTGCTGCAGTTGCTGGACGATAGACCGCGTTTGCGATTCCGCGCTGATTCGCGAAATCTTTCCGGTCAGTACACCTGTGTGGCCACTAATGGCGTAGGGGAAGCGGCAATGGCTACTATAGATCTACGAATACGACGTAAGTGTATAATATAGATATAAATATATGTAAATACCTGCCACCACTTTAACATTGCTATAGGGTCGACTGCACCGACCCGTGAAAATACAATATTATCACACTATCTTTCTATCTTATAGTTTCTAATCGGTTTCAACTAGAGATGGCAATCATGTAAATTCTGCCCCCGGAGCAATTATAATCAAATAAGGAAATTACAGAGCAATTCGAGTTCTCAATGGTAGCACAAATTGGCCAATTGACTGTGTCCCGACTCTCCTACTTTGCTCCTTTGACAACCTCTATTATGACACTTTACAAATGAATGTCATTTTTGGTTATCTTTAATATTCGCGACTTCGGTTTTATTAAAGAAACTTATTACCCAAATTGCACCTTGCCTGTAATGGTCCTTAATTAATGGTCTATTAATACATATATGTGAAATTTCGAAATTTACATACAGGAACTACTTACACTTTGAAAAGTCGCTGGTGTTAACGAATTAAGTGGTAACGTTTTTTAATAATTTCAGTCCTTTTCAAAGGAATTTTCATGAAAATTAGGATTCCAATATTTTTTCAATCACCGAACTTGAATACGATGTCAAAATTATGAAATTCAAAATAGCAGATCCAATGTGGCGTTAATTTTTGTAAAAAAAAAAAAACATTTATAGTTTATATATAAAATCTATTAAAATTGATATTTTGATTTCTACACAAAAGAGTGTGTAATTTTTATGTTTGAGACGCAAAAAATATTGTATATTTTAATAAACTATGTAATAAGTCGAAGCAACTATAAGAAATTTATAATTACATAAGTCATATACCCTACGTTATGTCGTTTAAAATTTTTATTCCTGATTCATAAGACGAGATTAAAGAAAATAATAAATTTTAAGTAGGGTGAATCCTAATTATGTAAAATTCAGTCTATTCAAATGAAGCAGATACCGCCATATTGAATCCGACATTTTGAATGTTGCAAGTTTATACTCAAAATTATCTTGTAGACAATATTGTTCAATAAATAGCTTCAGTTCTTAATACGTATCACATAAGGCATAAGCCTTTGTTTGATATTAAGAGTACCACGTAATTGCTTAATTCTTATGGTGTGCATGGTCAAAAAGTGTGCTGTCATTTATAACACTGATCGTTGTGTAAAAGTAACAAATTATTTTATTAGTGTTGCTTATAAAATTGTAGCACCTATCATAATATGTTGTAAATCCCCGTCGTTTAACAGCAGTGAAATACTGAATTTGGTTTTATTCCTGATTTCCTTACTTTCTGGTTAAAATTTAACTTCATTTTGTATCACATGTTACTCATTGACATCGCCGAAAAAGAGCAATCTTCAATCGATAAACTACATTATTGGCGTTGATTTTTCTTCGGTATAAAGAATACCGTTAATAGTATGAAGTATGCGATGTTTGATTTGCGCCGATGTAGGTTCATAAAATATGTTATTATATGTATATTATTTATTACACCAAATGTAGAAAATTTAATTCCATTGGACATTCCACTAGTCCAGTAGTGAAATCACTATGCCGTTAAATTTGATCATCATTTTAATAAACATTTAGTACACCTGTCATTTTCGTATTGCATGTAAAATGCGATTCCGTTTGAGATACTCGACTAAGACTTGATAAATTCCCTTAGAAATATTTTGGAGATTTAGTTTTCCTCAGTCATCAAAACATAACTATAATTGCTTTCAATATTCGCTTTACAATAGCAGTTTCATGTCTGCCATTCTTATGGTAAAACATTTTATTAAGGGGAGTGGGGAGGCTTTCACGACTGAAAATGGGCTAAAAAGTTAAATGGAGTTTGTGAACAAACGAAAAAATATACCTAATTATTCTTGTTTGCAAGTTGTTTATCACATTTTTCTCAATGAAAATCATTGATATTTGTTAAAAAAGTATCAATAGTTAAGGGAGATATTAAGCATTAAAGACGACCGCGCTCCTTGCAAATCGCTCCTTTCTTGTCACGATTCTGAGTAGCTGGATGCGAATTTTTAAAGTTTTCAAACGGAATTTTATTGGGGGGATGTGAATCTGAAAGAGGCGAAAAATTTTCTACATTTATTATTATATTAGCACAAAAAAAATTAATTTTTCTTCACAGTATATGTGAAGAAAGTTGTTATCTTTATTTAAAAAAAAACAATGAAGACGATGGTTTCAGGTGTTTTTGAGTTATCGTGGCAAAAATAATAAAAAATATTGTTTTGAGAAACGCGTTTAAAGTTCAGGCATTGTATTCTTGTAGGAAACTGTAACTTGTGTGGCTCAAAAATTACTTACACTGTAAAATGACTTCTTAAGGTTAGCTTCTTCTTCAACAGCAACCGCAAAATGTCGATTCCTTTGTGCCTTACCCTCTTTTGTTGGTGCCAGCAATTTTTGCTCTGCTTTCAACGAGCGTTCGCTGCCACACGCGCACCCGCCTCACACTTTTGGCTCTCCTAAGCTAGATTTTGCGAATTTTTCAGTTTTATTTACGCCAAGATGTTCGCTAAAAATTTTACTGTTAGTAGAACATGTCAATAACCAGAAAAGACAATTTTTTTTTTTAATTTTAAGCCTTCCTACTTCCATCAAAAGATTCAGAAATTCGCTGAGAATTAATATATTCAGATATTTATTGAACTGTTTGTTTTGAGAAATTAAACAATGTCTAGTGTATTCGTATATACGAAAATCTTTAGGTATAATTCTTAACTGAAATGAGATTTACAAATTCGGTTGGTGACTCTGTCAGTAGCAAAGTGTCGTAAAGGTAAAGTATTTAACGAACATTAACAACGTTTCTAGAAAAATGATATCCTGCCTGGCGGAACAAAAATTATTCTACTGAAAAAAATAAATAAATTGCAGTTAACTATAAGTAATTGGAATCGTAGTTAATTGTAGTTTGGGTAGAAACAAAAAATTTATCACAATTTCCAATAATTTTTTACGACTCAAGTTACGAAGATTTTTGGTTTATTGTAATTTCGACAAGAAATTACATCAATCTACAATATTTAATTATTTCGCAATCTTTGAGAGTGGATAATTGTACCATTTGGTAGTAAATTGTAGTTACTGCAATAATTTATAAGCAGTTACAAACTCTTATTCTTCACTTGATGTCATTTTTTTCTAGAGATTTGTAGTTTATTGTAGTTTTTACAGTATTTTATAACGATCTACGATTTTTAATAAATGAAAAATCTATAACCATCGAAATCTGTAGTCTTTTGTAGTAAGTTATGGTTACTATTGCCATCCACAAGTAATTACAAGGTTTTACCCTTCACTCGATTTTATTTATTTTTTTTCCAAATATTTCAGGATAATTATCAATATTATCATACAAATATTTTAAAGTCAGTGGATAAAATACATTATTGATAATAGCGCAAAACTTGAATATTGTACAAGTAATAATCATTGATTACAAAGATTTACAATTTTTCCCAGCACTTAATTACTACAAAATATTACTAATATTATATTATTTACATACAAATATTACCTAAATACCTACATTATGCTACCTATGACCCCGGATTCTAAATTCCATTAATAATTATCAAGTGCGCGGTCTTTCCGCACAAATGCACAAACTAGATAAAGCTTAATGAGCAAGAATCTACAATTTTCTAGGTCAACAACCGCAAAACTATAATTATAATAAGTGTATAACTATAACAAATCTTTCAAATCTCGTGATAAGTTGTAAGTACTTTTCAATTTTAAAAGTTGTTATCTTTTATAGTTTTCCGTAGTCTATTGCAGAATTTTTTCACCGGACTCGTTCGTACACAAATCGGTGTGATACGAATAGGAACACTTGCGTGTGTTAATTGCATATACTACATTTCTATATAATACAAAACGACGTTGAAGTGCTGCTATTTTTAACACCAAATAATTTAGAATGTATGCGTTACGATGACATTATATAGAAATGTATAAAACAAAGTTAATCCTTTTTCCAACAGATAAACCAATAATACAGACGAGAAAGACCTGGGTGCACGCATCGCCAGGAATTCGTGCCCAACTCGATTGCAGAGTGACTTCCTGGCCGGAGGCAAAGGTATTCGGAATGCATTTGTTATGTCGTGAGAGTCCCCTCTAGGTAGACCTGACCTATTTTTATATTCGTCTTTATTTGTCATTGCCCTGCTTGTAACTTTAGTTGCTTTCTTTTCATTTTCAACGGGAATCCCAAACTTCTCCGGTTCTATTTTTTTTTTTTTTTTTTCGATACATTGATCGATTCCGCAGTTATTCGCGAAATTACGCTATAATATTAAAGCAGTACAGGGTGGTGTTCTAAATAAATATATATAAAAATAATACATTTTTAATTAATTTTGAATAATTATCAATTAAAGATAATCAGTCAGGAGCGCGTGATAACTGATAACGCGTTTGATTGGTCGAGAATGTCCGGGGCTTGCGGAAAATGAATATTTCTTAAAATCGAATAACTAGCACCAAACTCATAGTGTCATCTATTGACTATAGTTATTAATTAATATGTGAGATCGACACGTCTATTTTATCGTCATACTAATTTAAACAGGTGGAGTGGTTCTTTGAGGATCAGAGAGTACCTTATTCGTCGCGTATTGTGAAGCATTCCTATGGAGAAGATCACAGTCTGATAATACGCAACGTACGCACCCTGGATTATGGTTATTACCTATGCAGAGCCTCGAATTCTGTAGGAATCACCGAGGAGATCATTGAGTTATCTGGTGTGGCGAATCCGGCTGTATTCAAGGAATCGCATCCGATTGGCAGGACGGCATACAACTTTATCTGGGAGGTTGACAGTTACAGTCTGATTATAGATTATCAGTTTTGGTTCCGCAAGTATTCGGTAAGTTATGATGTTCAGAATTGATATGGTTTTCAAAAGATCAAATGTTTTAATCTCCGTGACCTTATGATTCACATTGTCTGAAAATTCGGATATGTTTGCTCGATATACTTTTTTTTTTGTAAAAAATTACAGAAAGGAGTTCATGGACAGTGGCACAAATTATATATACCAAGCGGAAGTGAAGCCATCGGTCCTGTGCACGCGCGAGCTTTTAATCTTACCGGATTGGCTCCCGCAACACATTACGAAGCTGTTGTGCTTTCGCGTAACTCTTACGGAATAAGCCGGCCTTCGAAGATTCTGCGTTTCTCCACAGATGGCGCCAGTAAGTAAAACGATAATAACAGAAATCTGCTTATCCATATCCTCATTAACGCGTGTTATTGCATTTTAGCGACGGAATCTGAAGAGCAATTATCTGAAAAACCCAACATCCCAGAAGAGAAAATTTTACCAGGTAATTTCTTTTTTATAATATATTCTAAATTTTGTTCAACTGTAAATTTCTTTTCAGCCGTTGAACTCGCGTCTATGTCTCAACATTTACCACCACTGGATACAGACAGCAGTGTTGCCTATCGTGAACAATCCAAACCAATATTAATAATTTTACCGATAATTCTGTATTTTTTTTGTTCTTACTAGTGATTGTAGATAACACTGAGTGTAAATAAGGCTGAGTTTCGGGAAGGTATGGAATAAACGTGACGTAGGATAAAAGTGTGTTGAAATAAATAACTTGATTCGTATACTTACCAAGGGAAAGAATTTCTTTTGCAAATACAAATAATCCCATAGGTTGAGCAGGTCAGTCTTCGAAAAACACTCAAAATGTATATGCAACTTCGATAGACGTTTAACAAAAAAAAACTCAGAAATGATTAAGACCAGAAATTTAACACGACTGCCTCTGTGAGGTACGATTAAGAGATAGAAAATTAAAAAAATTATATTCCCGTTCTAGACTATTACCTTCAAATATTGAACGAACAATTATCAAATTGTTCTTGACCATTGAAAAGAATTAAGATCATGATTTCAATACATTCTGAATAGAATCTCGTAATACTAAACTAAAACGAAAGCGTTTGGCAATGTCAACCTCTTTTTCGTTTTATAAGGCTTCATCGCAGGATGAGCTTTTACGAAAGGTGACGGAGGCCCTCATTATCAAATGAATTTAATTTAAATATCATTACAGCATGTGACAAAAATTATAATGTATCCAACCTTCTGCGTTACTGACCTGACTGATTCCGTGTTTTTCATTTTTTTTTTCATCTTACTGTATATAAATTGTTGCCACCGTTACCGTTCATTTTTTTTCTTTTCACTATCATTCTTTTCGACTTTTATAATCATTACATTATCATTATCGTAATAATAAGTATAATATTAATATTATAATAATCAGACAGATTCACACGACGTACCGCAACAATACGAAAAAGTGTCACCTCGACAATGTTCGTGTGAGTTTTCTTATTCATTTTTTCCCATATCCTCTTTCCCCCTCTCTCTCGCTCTCGCTCTCGCTCATTTCGTGTGCATGTCATGAATATCGTGTGCGAGTGTGTTGTATTTCCCATTTTTTATATTGTAATCATAATAAAATTCTCACGAAATTTCCCCCTACAGTAACAACCAAGAAGTGAAGAGAGAGGAACAAACAAGAATATCTAAGCACCGTTGCAAGAAAATCCGAAAGATAAAATAAATTAATTGTCACGAAACGTCCCTGTAAAACCACCTGATAATTATCTCAAGCTCGCAGTTTTACTCTCCCCATTTTTTGGTTTCTATGAATGATAGGCAATGATAGCATGATAGATGATAATTGATATTAAAAAGTGAAAAGAACGAATTCGATTAAAACTCGTGGTAGACATTGATACGACCTTATCACTTATATATAAGTATATCTATATATAGATCCTTTGGATCTCCTGCTGCTGCTGCTGCTGCTTTTTGCTGTTCTTATTGCTGACGTATTTCTTTATGCTTATTGTTCTCGGTTGTTATTGTGGGAAAGGGAATTTTACTCTGCGTTAGTTTTCCTTGTTCATTCACTCGATTACTTCGTTATTTCTCTTATCTGTCAAATTTTCTTGAAACGATAATTAGGTGTCCTTGTCTGTTGTTCTCGTTCCATGTTTCGTTTATAACTGTAGGGGGAAACTCGTTCGCGGAATACTTCATATTTAATTCCTGTCGGTGGATCGGAGCTTCTCCTCAACAGCCTCTTCGGATGCCTCTGAAAGGTCTGTCGCCTGGATGTACTTCTGGACACCAACGAGGGACTTCTTGAGGGCGTCGAAGGAGCTGGAATACAACATCTTCTTCTTAACCTTGGCGGTGTCCGGGCACCACGACATCAGGAACAATTTCTGTTTCTTGGAAGCCTAAGCAACAAAAGAAGAATGCATCATTAAAGACTAACAAAGTTCAAGATTAATGAAAAAATAATATTTTCATCAGTATTTTCATACCTCTGATGTGCCCTGGCACTGGTGAGTATATTCGAAATCGAAGAGCCCATAGCGGCACTCGCCGCTTCCGCCCTTCTGCAGATCTTCAAGGAAGGCATCGTAGGCGGCATCGCGCGGCCCAATGACCTCCACGTCGATCTGTTTCTCGTCTTTAATGTAGAAGATAACATAGCGGTGCTTCTTGTCCTTCTTGATCTCCTCGTACGTTGTCTTGCAAACGTCCGCCACGGTTACTCCGGATGCCTAAAAATAATGAAGACATGAAACTTATCGTGATCTCCATTGGTTTATCATTTTGGACATTGGAGTCGCCAATTTTAGCCCTGCAAAGACACGTAAGGGTCAAACGGAGATGCCTAAAAACATGCTTAAAGATGGCCACACGAATGTCGGACAGACGCACTACGCGTCTCCGAGACTGCGGATAACTTTAGAAACGGATCGGTGCTCTTTTAGCATCGAATTCGTGCGTGGGAAGACTTTATTTCGGTAGCTGCTCCTTACAACACACCGTGGACTACGCGATCTTTACTTATGAATACTGTCCGTACTCTTTTAATCTGAAATTAGCAGTCCGCGATTTGATTATCGATAATAATGATCAGAACGCAGATTCTGCTGATTCTGCTGATAGTGGTGTCGATGACGACTGCTATTAATCATCACCGTTTACACTATGTGCTAATGGTTGGGATGAGTAAGATACAAGCGGTAATTTTGAATTTTTTGAACTTATACCAGGGGAAGGAATTGGAGGGGCTTTTGTTCACTTTATAGAATAAGCAACCAACTTAAAGTGGAATTCGAGTAGGTACGTTTCCGTTCTCAAATAGTGCAGAGAATTTTGCTTTCAATTTCCCCTACGCGAGCCAGAAGATCGCTACAGAATTTACGATACTCGACGTCGTCCCGAGGGCTTTAAGCCAAGACACCTTGACGTCACATGAAAACTGACGTGGGGTTAACTTTTTGTCATGAAATCACACTCATTGTCCTCCATTTTCCTCAATCAAAATTTCATTAAATTATTCGTCAGAGTATTCAGTGAACGTGACGTCATTATTCGAAACCAGGAAGTTTCGATAATGTCAACAGTTCTCTCACTTTTTTCAGATAGCACGAGGGATGAATATCGATAAATGAAGAGATAAAAAAGAGGGACCACTTATGACTCAGGAAATAGACCCCGTTCTGAGCTGCTACGAGCAGTCGAACAATTCTGAGGTGTATTTATAAATTTGGAATATTCACTGTTGTAATATATCGCCGTAAGATAACGAATAGCATAGATTATTCAAAATATGACAGTAAGAGATTGAAGTAGTAAAACTCAATTTAACAAAAAGACGTTTAAAATAAAATGTACAATACTTGATATTTAAATAAACTAATCCCCTGTATAATTATTTTCATTTTGTTTGATTTGAAAAATTGCTAAAACTCAAAATCTTTTCTAAAGATTATATCGGCACAGTAAACTAAGCGTAGAATAAGAAATGGGTAAAAAAAATGGGTAAAAAAGACAATCTTAAGGTGCTGCAAGATTAAAAGCTAACACATACGTATTATTACTATTATTACTGTTGTTGTTGTTATTATTACGAAATAACGATACCGATAAAATATACGATTTATCAGGATGCACGGCACCGGTTGACGTTTTATCGATTAGGCAACGTCGCATTCGGGCCTCGCATTTAGCGCCAAAGGCGAGCACAAGGAACGCCTAAAATGGCGTTAGAAACGTTCGTGCCCTCAAAGTCCGAAGGCCAATTTCGTAAAAGATCGTTTGGCAAATAGAAGCAAACAAGTCTTTTTATTAGAAAAAATCTAAGCTGGAATAATGAAACTATTTAAATAAATTTTTATGCTGGAACGACGATATTCGGTATAGAAATAATGCGTTTCAATGAATTTATAAACAGATTGCGCAACGACGAAAATCCAAAATACTCTAGTAAAATCTGCCAAAATCCTCAAAATAATTTGTAAGTGCTAGGAAGGTAACTAGGAAGGCTAATTGTAATTCAGTTCTTAAGTAAAATTTAAAAAGTTCAAATCATCATCATATACAGATTCAATGAAGCTCTGTTATCAATATTCAAGAGTAAGACTCAAAAGACATACGAATATACCTATTAAAAAGGTGTTAGAAATGTTCAAGAAAGTGCAGCAATTGTTTGGGCAGACAACAAAGAGAATCCTGTAAACTTTATAAGACTGGCAACAATGCATTTTTGCAAGGGGCGTAATATTTTGCCATGGCGAGGGGAAAGGTATCAGAGAGTGGGAACCCTATGCAACCCTTCGATCGATATTTCAACGCAATGGGGGTTGTGTGTGTTATATATATACAGACTAATGGCGTGCTCGCAGCACCCTCTAGGACGTTGTCGTGGTCTACGAGAAGGCTTTAGCCTTAGCCAAGGTCAAATGGCAGATGATTCACAAAGTTCGTAAAATCCGTTTGCCACGTTGCGAAACGTCATTGAACTTGGCGAAAGTTACTTATATGGCAGCGTGATAGAAATAACTGACCTCTTTCTACAGGCAGAATCATTTTTTTCCCATACACAAATAATTAGAATTCTCTTCCCCACTACAGAGAATCCTGTCTTCCATCCATGACGGTTAATGTACAGTTCTAATCGAATGGACTATAATGCAGGACGCACTGTCACAATCATATGGAGCGTAAGGTTAGAATCGTTACGGGCGAAAAAAAACGAAGGACGCCGATATAAACTCCTTGAAAATTCGTAAGCCTGATTGGCTGCCATTACGGAGTACGATATAGACTGATAAAGGCTGATCGTTGCGCATCGGCTCGATTCGGAATAACTTCAGTTTTTTTCTTATAGCTTCGGCCAATGCTAGCAGTATCTACTCCTTTCAATGGATCCAAAACCACGCCTCCGTCATCCCTCGTGTTATTCCCAGATATAACGAATACGCCCTCCCACCGTACGAGATTTTCTACAAGATTCTTCTTATCTGTTCCCAGAAAAAGTTTCGTTTGATCGCACTTTGATTTTTGTTACTACCAAATAAAGCGTCTTTTTTCGGCTTATCAGGAACGTCGCCCTGACAGCTAGCAACTGAATTGCTTCGCTACAAGCATTATTTTCTGGTCAGACCGATCGAATTAGCAGGACGCTTTCCTTTCGTATAAAATTAGTAATCGTGAGGTTCACTAATCGGCATATTTATCTTGTAGTGTGTCAAAAAAGAACTGTGCATAATCGATAGACAATTACGAGAAAAAAAAGAGATAGAGTTGTTTTATCGATCCATTATCAAACTGATCGCATCAAAGCACGATGGTCGTCACGCTTCCGTGAATCTGCAATATGATTCATCGGAACGTCGTATGCCGTTTCCAGGAAGTTGAAAAGTCTGATTTACACGAGGGAGCAAAAGATACAAAAAAAAAAGGCTTTAGAAAGTAAAGCAGGAGTTGTAGCACTCCAGGAGGTAGCACTGCGGAGGTAATCACGTATCAAAGTACTCCTTGGATATGAGATATAAAGACTTGTTTGAAATTTCTTGGTTATGAATTCAATAATCCATGAGGTATTTCTGATTCACTAGCAATGGCGAGTAGCAGAATTAGTTGCTATCACCAGACGTAAAGAGCAGAACGAGAAAAATTTGTAAAAACTAGTAGAAACGACATCTAGTTGTACCAGTGAGTAATGGCGATTGTTCGTGTCTGTTGAATATGAAAAAGAATCTTGTCTAAAGTGCAGATCCGCACTTTCTTCTCGCCGGGAATCCAGAAATGGCGACCGGTGCGTGTGCTCAAACGGCCTAACCACAAAACTTGTTCTCGCCTCCCGGTACACACTGTTACTACCTCATCGCGTTAGGTTCTGCCATCGGATACACTGTCTATTTTAACGATAGTCTTTCTGCAGCTACAAGAAAACCGCTTTCACAAATTCGAAGAATATTAGATTTATAAGAGGGCTTCTGAAAAAAATATGAAATATGGATATTTACCATTTTTGGAAGTGGCCGCCGATAGGTGAAGTCGAGTAAACAAGCACTAACGACACTTTCTTCGCGGCAGCTCGGCTCTGGTGGAACTGGATAGTCGTGTCCAGTCAGGGGGTCGCAAACTCGCACGAACAACGGGAAGGGAGTAGTCCGTCTCCGGCACAGCGAAAATCTGTATTCCTACGCGTGCGCGAGCTCTCTGATTGGCTGGAGGTTGATCATGGGCCGGTAGTATCGGCGACTGGACACCACAGTTTCATTTGCAAAACATAATATGCACGTGTAATTTTCTTGACGTGATCCTCAATGAGATTCCTGGAAGCGATGGTGGCGACAATCGGGATCCGATACGTGTGACGGGATCAGTGCGACTGCTCGAGAATATTGGACAATTTTACAGTGCCGGTAGGACTATTTTACGTGGGCGTTGTCGACAATGCTGCGCGGCTCTGTAGCCGGTTTATATAAACCCTATTTTTGAGCGGGGCGGTTAACCTCTCGAGTCATTCCTTACTTTAATAACGATCATTGATTTTCTATGGAATTGCTCGTTGATATTGATTAGTCATTGTGGCTTGCTCTCTTTGGGAGAGTATTTGATTTTTTAAATCTTCTTTCATCTCTATGATCGTTATAGTTCGCTCTCTCGGACTCGTGGAGGATTATCAGAATTAGTCATCATTGTGACGTGTCGTGGATAGCTGACCAATCACTGAGCGGGACGTGGGGAAATTGCCTTATATGGGCAGAGGCATGCAACTGGCAGACACATTTGACTCGCGCTGTCGCTCGCGCATGCGACCGCTTACGAATAGAGATTGTCAATGTGTTTTAAAAGAATTTTGGGTATCGCCACTCGATAGCAGACACTGATAAAAACTTTTGAATGACTGGTTATATATATATATATATATATAAAAGAATTGTATTCAGGTGGAAATTATAATAGAGTGCCAGTGTCATCTTAGGTACGTTACAAAAGCATTAGTATTACAATAAGGAACAATTGTTATATATTCGTTTATTTTATTTGGCATTATTTGACATACTTAGTCATATTGACGAGAGATGGCGCCATATGTGATAGAAACCAAATAGTAGAAATCACTTTGAATGTTTGAAAACTGATAAAGGAATCGTAATAGTAATCATCGCATGACTTAATTTACTCACTGTATCTTACGAATCTTCTAATTATAAACTATAGAATCATCTGAAAAAAGTTGATCAATCTTTGCCACGTCTGTAAATAAAATTGTATTATTGCGAATGAATTATGAAAATAGGGATGACTTTTCAAACATTATTGTATTGGCGCTATACGCTATAATACATAAAGATTTTGTATACATTATTTTCCGTAGACGCAATTGCATGCGCGTGCATTCATGTACGTCGAAATATTCATATAGACACGTGTATATGTACAAACCCATATTTTACCACACTATATTTAAAAGACGTATGTTCGTACCAGAAGTGATAAGTTAGCAAGTCACAAATCACAAAGTCCATTCAAGCCAATAAGTATTTATCGCATTTGTATTGATCCTCCTCAGTATTTTATAACCCTTATATTATATCATAGGGCACGAGATACCGTCTAATTTTCCTTGTCTAATTCAAAATAAAGGTACCGTATATCTATACGTTCTTTATACGCCACACCGTTACACAGTCCACTTATATCCCGTGCAAAAAAGGTCTTATTAGTAAAATAATGATAATTTTCTAAAAATCCAAGTCCCACGTTTCTGTTATCCCACATTATAGTGAGACTGCAGGACACAAAAGTACGAAAAAATTCTTTATATTTGGTTCACGTGTCTATCCCTTAAAATCGCGAATACCTACGCGTAGCGCAAGTTATATGTACAAGTCAATGATGTAAGCAAAAAACGACGAATGCGACGTTCGCCGTCAAAGAAAATTGTAAAAAAAAATTTTAACTGCCTTGTATTCTAATACGAAGAAAAGAAAGAAAAGAAGTCAGTATGTCACAGCGAAAGAAAAAAAAAAATGTAAAGTTAGTTTATAAATAATTTTAACGTACAACAGAATAACACTGTCAACTTGATCATCGATCATTCTCTTCACGGTTTTGCTTTTGCAAAAATTATGCAATTTCATATTGCCGATCATTCACTATAAGCATGATACATATAAAAACAGATCACAAGGGATCTACAGAAAAAATGATAGTATATTATATAAATACGTTTAACCTTACAACGTATCGACGCATTGGATCGCATATTACGATCATAAATCATTCTATCCACATGAGGGTTATTGGCGCAATTGTAATCTATCTAATTCGCTACCATTTTACATGATGCGTAAAGGACGTAATAGAAAGGATAGAGAAAAGAGGCCAGGAAAGACATAGTAGGAGAAAGGGGGATGTGTATACAGAAAAAGGCGCGAGCAAAATCGCCAATAATTATCGCAACTATTCGTATCGGGAAAATATAACGCTACAATTATTATAAATAATTAATACACGCGCGCGTATCCATAAGTTCTCGTAGTCGGGAGTCGACCGCTTTAAGCAGCAATCTTGCCAGAAATACAGGATTCCTTATTGCTGATTGATCTCCTAGGAATTGGGAATAATGGAGGTTGTGAGGAGACGGGATGAACGTGTAAACACGAATCCCATACGAGGATCATATCGCCCTCAGGATATCATTACAGGATCTAGAGTGTAGAAAACGTTAGATGAGACCCCGTTTTTTCTTGTAGTCTTCTAGATTCAATGAACGCCTTGGTCCAGTGTCCTTGATATTACTTACCGGTTTAGGTAAGACACTCACGGGATTGTCTAAAGGAATAATATATTCCGTCAATCAATTCCTGTGAAGGTTAGATAAAGAAATTGCGATGCATAATAATATAGTACGTACTCGGGATGGGTACTTCGAGATCTATCGTGATGTCAAAGTCATGAGCATTGAAGAGATCTTCAGTGCTTTGCTTCTTCTTTAATTCTTGGCCATTTTCTTTCTCATTTACGGAAGCCAGAGAATCACCGGTTTGTTGAGTATTAGCTTTCTCATCCACTGGAACAGTCTGAGGACCATCCTCTTCGTCTGGTTTAAAGACCATTCTTGGCTTTGTACTTCTTCTGGTGAAAGGATCGTCGATCTTCTTTCCTTTATTTGCCTTTATCTCTTCCTGTGCATAAAAGTAAAAGATGATGTAGTCTTTCCATTTTTGTTAATTTTGTTTCTATCAGAATATCTTAATATTAAAGTATTAGATGTTCAAGAATAAGAAGCCTTACCATGATGGCCTTTTCGGCTTCCTCTACGTTTTTCTTCCTGTTTCTATCATTAATATATGAAATACTGGATATCGTTGCAGTCCTCATCTTATCCAACTCTGAAGCTCGCTCTTCCAATTCACTCAATTCTTGATTAAGTCTACTAGCCGTTTCGTCATCACCACGACAATTCGCAGCGTCTCTTTCACGCATCAGTTGCGCCTTCTTCATGGCATAATTGTATGGATTCTGTTTGAACCTTTCTTTTTCCCTAACAATCTTCTCAATGTCCTCTTCCTTAAATTCGTAAACCAGTGCTTCCTTTATATCCTTAAGCTTCTGTTCTACTTCATCGAAGGTAGGCATCGAGATACCTTGAAGAGCGCAGGTTTCCTTCCATTTGAAGAATTCTGATTCAGTGAATTCTTGATTTGAGACAAACTCTAACCTAAAGACGCGTTCCTGAGCGCCATGCCTCAATTTCAATCCTTTGTTCGTCCTTGTTCCTCCAAGTTGATAGATCTTTCCTGTCTCACAAACTCCGCTGATCTCTGCCACCCTGTAGACGGGCTTTCCGTTGTTGTTCCCAATACCGATTCTGACGAAGCATCCTTGCACCACTCGGTCAAAGAAGGGTAGATGTACAAACCGTTCCATTTTATGACGGGACAGTCTGACCTTATTAAGATCCTCTTTCGTGTTTACGTAAACTGGTTTCTTGGGCTTGCTCTTAGTACTGGTTACAGATCTATAAAAAGTAAATAAAGATTAGATTATTCAGTTATTTATTTAAAGACCTATATGTCATATGGAAGGTATACTACATACTTCTTGTCGTTCTCAGAATCAGAATCCCTACTGTCGCTTGAAGATGATCTGCGATGAGAAACAGGTTTAGCAGTTTCTTCTTCTTCAGCACTGTCCGAAGACAAGCTATCATCTGAATAAATGTCAGAAGCCTTGAGCCTCGTTTTATTCGCGCCGCCCTTATGATCGTCTTCGAGTTCCTCTTCCTCCATGTCTTTCAATTGCTGCTGTTGCTGCTCCATTCGCTGCTTCTCCTTTTCCTCTGATAATATGATCAGATAAACGTATTCATATAAAATTACAAAAATATAAAAAACATTCTTTGTACCATTTACCAGGTCATAAGCAACTAACCTCGTTCTTTCTTCTCCTCCCGTCTGGCTTTGAGAAGTGTCATAGCATGGAATTTCTTATCTTGTTTTTCTTCAATAGTTTTCTTCCGATCCTTGCTCCGTTCCTTGGGGTCTGGAGCTCTGTCGAATTTCTTTTCTTCAGCACCCTTTTCCTTTCTCTTGGACTCTTTTTGCTTCTTTAATTCCTGTTTCTTAGCCATTCTGAGTTTCTTCTCAATTTCGAACCTCGTCTTCATAATTTCACGCTGTTCGATTCGCTTAAAAATTTCCTGCTCACGTTCTTTTTCTGTCATCTGTGCGAGCCGCGCCTGATCCTCGGCGTCGCCCATAAGCTTTTCATCGTAGCCATCGTTGAATTCTTCCTGACTCGAATCGGACACACTTCCATCCGAGTCAGAAACTTCACCTACAATAAGAAATAACAATCATCACATTTTTGGTATAAGAAAAATTTTTGTAGTTCTATAATGGACTTAGAACAGGTTTCTACCTTCTTCTGGTTCTGAGACTTTTGCTGGTTCCTTATCGCTAGTGCTATCTTCAGTGCTGGATTTTGTGACTTTACGTTTACTACGTTTAGCTGATGTCTTTTTCTTTTTAGTTTTACCACCTTTGGCTCCCCAATCATCATCCGAGTCAGATGTATCTGAGTCAACTTGTTTAGGATCCTTCTTGCCTGTACCAGCATCATCGTTGGATTGCGAGTCATCTTGGGATTTACTCTTTTTTTTCTTAGCCAAGGATAATAAATCCTGATAATGTTAAAAAAGAATTATTCAACTAATAAGAAATAATTAAGTCTTATTGATTCTCTGTCATAGTTTGGTCATTAAGCCATTTGGTTATTAAGTTAAATTATATATAGGTAATAAAATAATACATGAAACGAATATAAAACTTTGTTAAAACTTGTAAGTTGACAATAATTTAACATGAAGTGTAAAATATTTGACCATAAAAAACATAGAAAATGTTAATATTTTCACAATATAAGTATCTGTCAAAATTCTAAAGAATGTACTTTTATGAAAATTATATCTTATAGAACTGGTTCGACAGTAGGATATGTTTATTATAACAGACAGTTCATTGTAAAAATAGATTAATTAAAAATAAAAACAGGAAAGCATCCAACAAGGCCACCAAATTAAATATAAACCTGTGACGAATATAAGGTTATGTCGCTTTAGAAAATAATACAGACGAAACGTTTCTTTTTCATTGGTCATTAAGCCACATTATAAATGCAAATAACAAATTTAATAAGAATTTTTACAAAAAGGGAATATAAAATTTCTATTGGATCAATGCCATTAAACCAACGAGCATTTTTTCGGAAAAGGTTATGTCCTTACGTTATCCAAATCCGAGCCACTCTCGGAGACGCTCCCGCTGCTATCAGAGTCAATGAGTGCCTGATTCTTTCTTTTCGGCATTATTACTCGAATTCCTCCGAGGAAATGATGGAAAACACTAGCTTTCCCGTATAAGGGAAACCTAATGTCATACAAAAGACAATAAACCAGAAACGCCCGCGCACAACAATGCCCGCTTCTTCAGCATAGACAGTTTTCTAGGTTATATTTACAGTGAGGCGACCTTCATGTATCTGCTCGTATCTAAAATTTGTAATGCTTCGAAGCACTATAGGTGTGTTCGAAAATGTGTCAAGAGCGTTGAGAATGTTACGTCCTGGAGCTGGTTACCTTGAGTCCTTTGCTGATTGGCCGTTCAGGACCATGAATCGTCGGGTTTTGCCGCTCTATTGGCTATACAAATAGCGCAATGGGAGCGGACAGTTTGAAATGATATAAACATGGGAATCGCATCTTTTACCTATTTCAACTCTTTAATGATACGCGAAAGAAATTAATTGATACACAAAGGAATTAATTTATACTGGATTAAAATAAAATTTATATTACACTAATGTGCGGATAAAAAAACTGACTTTACGCGTATTGGATGATAAAACAAACTGAAGCAATGCCGGCAATATGCAAGTTCACTCTTTTGAAGCTAAGTCGGCATTGCCTGAAGGAAAAGCGCCTTGAAGCGTCGTGAGTCATTTTCTTGTCGCGGCGAATCTTTTGAGGGTAAAGGTGCAAGCGTGGAAAAGTTTCTTCAGAAATTCCCGCGCAAAAGACAAGTCAGCGGAAAGGCCCACTTATTTGCCAAAGGTGGCTGATAAAGCACAGGCCCCGCTAGCTCGTGCTCACCAGTACGCGAGCACGTACGCTGGGTCAGCACGATCCTTGAGTCTTATTGCGAGGGAAAAATCAAAAATCTTTCCTTTATTTATTGCCGCTTACAAAGATAAGGGTCTTTAGTACAAAAGAAGAAGATATACAAAGTATTACGTTGCCGATGTTATAACGTAACTGGGGTCTTATATCTTACGTATAAGTAAAGGCAATAACTCTGATTGTGTACTTCGAATACTAAGGGTTATTACGAATTGCACCTTGAATTTCGTGGTATCAAATCAGGAAAAAAGGAGCTCTACCATATCTAATAACTGAGAGGCAGTAGCGACGGCGCCACTCGAACTGAATTCGTCACAAACATAGATATAGAAATACTTGGATGAAGCATAAACTGGCATTTTAGCAAGACCTAGATAAAGTTAGAAGGACAATTTTCATTTGTGTGTCAAAAAAGTGAAGCTAGCTTTAAAAATTTGAAATGAATATACTTTTACTGTTACTATGGGGAATAAGGGTATTGAAAAACGGAACGCATGCATGGATATTCAATAAAAATATATGTTGACAATCGTACAGCTAATAAATAAAGTAGATATTTAGTTCAATGATTTAAATATTTACCTATTATATATTCCTGCGTAAACATGCGAAACAAATCGAAAATGTTCACTCAAGAAATAACAACGTAAATAATGAGAACTTCTGCAAAGGAGCGTTTGAATTCATCGGAACGTTGCTGATTGGTTGTGCCAATAATGGATTGTTGTTAGTGTTCCGATAGGTAATAGAATGGAATTGCGGGTTTACGATTGGCTGCGCAAGTTACGCGTACGAAAAGTAGGCTACATGGGGAATCAGTCAGACCATCGAGGGACTAGTTGAAAAAAATGCCCTAGCCAAATTTCTTTTACTTCCAATTACAAGGAAAATATGAACTTTTTCTTGTAAGTAATAGTCATCAATTACCGACAAACAATTCTACATTGATTTATATAAAAGTCAATTAAAAATATGACGATGGATTGGCTAAGTGAAAAAAATTCCCTAGCTAAACTTGTTTTCATAAATTTACATAAACAAATAATCGTCAAACGTTTAAAATAGTCCATCATCCACCGACAAACGACCAACAAACGATAGTGACAAAAATTAGTTCGATCGGTCGTGATGAGGCAACTATACGGAGCGTATTTCTATATCTATGCGTGTAAAATGTTGAATTTGAGATTTAAGTTGGTAGTAATGAGTAATATTCGAAAATTATTTTCATCCCTGTTTAAATAAGATTTTATTAGAATTGAGTAAATAAATTTATTAGATAACTTAAATTATACAATGAACTATTTATTTAGGAATTATTTCTTAATTTGATAATCAAAATAATCTAAAAAGTTGTGAGTAATTGATAAAATGTGTGGTGCCATCTATTTATTAGATACGGAAGCTACACATTGGATATTTTCAATTGGACAAGAAGGGCGTTGTATTTTTACAAGTACTTGCCGTAGATAATACTCTACTATATCGATATTTGCATATTATATGTTGAGTGTAAAGCCGTAGGCTAATAGGCTTCTCTAATAGTGATTTAAGCATTCTGTGCAATTCAGTGAAAGCTGTGTGTGTGCGGCTAGCTGTAAATTGATAGTATAATAATTTCAAAAGGATTTATATATTTAAAGAATAAGAAAAGGAGAATATTTCTATACGAAATGGCTACATTAGAAGACAAATCAATTTGGGAAGATGGAGAGGTATCTATCACATTTTATAATCATTAGAGGTTATGTATTCGATGACAAGCAATTCTCCAATACTGTAAATACGTCTATAATTGCTATAAAACTACAGAATACAACTCATTCTTGAGAAGTTTCATTTTAAAAAAACTAAACAATCCAAAGCTAACTTTTAAAAAATTGTATATTTTGGAGTTTAGCCAATTTACCAATGATCTCTTCCTTATTATCCTTTTTTCCAGTAAACAAAATCTAAATTACAAGAATGGTATATATAAACAGTTATTTTAATTTTTTATTTTTGATTATACTAGGGTTGCAGTAATTAATAATTAATTTTATAAACAATCAAATTACAAGAACTGTCTCATATTCAGAAAATTATTTTTTCATTGTAAAATAGGAAGAAATAATCAGTCAACATGTCGTTAATAACAGGCCATTCTTATAAGTATGCATTTTTTTAATTCCATGACAACGTTCTACCATACATAAGTATTATTTCAGGAAACTTTGGGTGAGGATGTGCTACGAATGTCCACGGATGAGATCGTCTCACGCACACGACTTTTGGATAATGAAATTAAGATAATGAAGAGTGAAGTGATGCGTATATCTCACGAGCTACAGGCGCAAAATGATAAGATCAAAGAGAATACTGAAAAAATCAAAGTGAATAAGACTCTGCCATATCTGGTTTCAAACGTTATAGAGCTTCTCGATGTAGATCCGCAAGACATGGGAGAAGAGGATGGTGCAGTAGTTGACCTTGATGCACAAAGAAAAGGAAAATGTGCTGTTATTAAGACTTCCACTAGACAAACATATTTTCTTCCTGTAATTGGACTTGTTGATGCAGAGTCCTTGAAACCAGGAGACTTGGTTGGTGTCAACAAGGATAGCTACCTTGTCTTAGAAACATTACCTGCCGAATATGATGCTAGAGTTAAAGCCATGGAAGTTGATGAACGTCCTACAGAACAATACTCTGATATTGGTGGTCTGGACAAACAGATTCAAGAACTGATTGAAGCAGTGGTGCTTCCTATGACACATAAAGAGAAGTTCGAGAACTTAGGAATTCAACCGCCAAAAGGAGTTCTTTTGTATGGTCCCCCTGGAACTGGCAAGACACTACTAGCCCGTGCCTGTGCTGCTCAAACCAAGTCCACGTTCTTGAAGCTCGCCGGCCCACAGTTGGTCCAGATGTTCATCGGAGATGGTGCCAAACTTGTGCGAGATGCTTTTTCTCTAGCTAAGGAGAAGGCACCTGCTATTATATTCATCGATGAACTCGATGCTATTGGTACGAAAAGATTTGATTCTGAAAAAGCTGGTGATCGTGAAGTACAGAGAACTATGTTAGAGCTTCTTAATCAGCTGGATGGATTTAGTTCTACGGCTGACATTAAAGTTATTGCTGCTACTAACAGAGTAGATATTCTGGATCCTGCACTTCTTAGATCTGGACGTCTTGATCGTAAAATCGAGTTTCCGCACCCCAACGAAGAAGCCAGAGCTCGTATTATGCAGATTCACTCCAGGAAAATGAATATGTCACCTGATGTGAATTTTGAAGAATTATCTAGATCTACTGATGACTTTAATGGCGCGCAATGCAAAGCCGTTTGTGTGGAGGCAGTAAGTTAAAATATAGATATGTGGTTATATAATGTACTTGAATGAATGAGTAAATGAAATGTATACATTTTTTTTCTTTTCAGGGAATGATCGCATTAAGACGTAACGCCAGAGCTGTTACTCACGAAGACTTGATGGAAGCTATTAATGAAGTTCAAGCTAAGAAGAAGGCCAATCTGAATTACTATGCTTAAGATCTATGTATCCTTATTTGTTAAGAACTTTTTTCGCTAATATAGTATGAAGGAAATATTATATGTTTATCTAGTTTCCTCTTCAATATACAGTTTTAAAATAAACAGCCCTTTTTTTATATTTGTCAATGATAAATACATTTGCTTTACCCCTTGATTTATTTGAATTAGTTCTAAAGTACAAACTAAACTTGGTTTTATCTTTTTCATTCAAATATGGTCAAGCAATTATAAAAAAGAAAGGGAAAATACATAGAAATTAAGTATTCTTTCATCGTCTCCTGTGACTTCTTTTCTTAAGCCTGCAAAATAAAAATATAGTGAGATTCAAACACAACAAAGGATTAATGGAAAAAAAGCAATTTCACTCACTTCTTAGGTCCTTTGACAAAGCACCAGTCAACGGAAATAGCTTGGCCTAGAATATCTGTACCATTCAGAGCTTCTTTAGCAGCTTGTGCCTCTTTGAAGGTTTCATACTCAACCAAAGCATATCCTTTCAAGAATCCTGTTCGCCTGTCCAGATTCAGATGGAGATTTTTAATCTGTCCAAATTCTGAAAATTTATCCTGGATATCATCTTCTTGTGCCTCCTCATGGACAGAATTGATAAATAGAATCCATCCTTCAACAGCTGACAATAAATTATATAATTTTTATTACTATTTTATGCCATTATAAGATTGTTATGAAAAAAACAGAGTACTAACATCTTTGTGGACCTGGTTCATCATCGTCATCCTCGACGACGTTCATCGACTCATAATGGCCAACATCATCACGAGTAGATACTAATTCTGCTCCATGTCCGCGGCCTTTCCTTTTTTTAGCCTTTTCTTTCAGGCGTAGAATTCCCTCTATACATAATAAAAATATTATTTGACGCATAAATTATAGATCGTGAGCATTCATGGTCATTCCACTGTTTATAGATTATAAGTTGGTGTAGCTGAAAATAATGAAAGAACAGAGTAGCAAATACTAACGGTCTCCCTCATCGTCGACTTCGAATTCTTCAGCATTATCAATATCCAATACATCTGCCATTATGATTTTTAGAAATTATGAATTTCCCACTAAATGAGTTGTTATAGCAAATTATAAGACGTGCCCAAACAAAAAGAAGCGGATTGTACGTGTTAGATTGTACACGCTAGTATACACTACAAGTTTACAAATGTTGGCAAAGCGTAACTGAAATAAAGTGATTTCATTAATCATAGGATACTAACAGAGGGTGAAGTTCATTCATACTGTTGATTGTGGTGCCATCAGTGAAGGAATATATAAAGCTTAACTGATGAAGATACCTTCTCACATTGAAAGGATTGGAGGTCAATTGTGCAACTCAAATGTAAGTGAAAATACGAAAAGTGAATACCTGTTAGACAATCGTTGTGCTTGTCTTGTTTTGAATTTAACATGCAATTGGCTAACAGCTATTCACTTTTCGTATTTTCATTACATTTGACGTATAAAATCGATTTCTGTGAAATTTTCCGCACAGCTTTGCTTGTTAAACGTTGGTTTTTTCTATTCTTTTGGTGATCTTTTGTATTATAATTTAAAAATTTGCTGGTGAGCCGTTTTTTAATAATAAAACAAATTTCACTGGGAAGTTAATTGCTCGAATTTTATTTTTTTGACTATGTCGATTCAAAATGGGCTTAATCGATGCGAAATTCTTTGGTAATCGCGAATTTACTAATTCGACAATTTGGTGGTACGTAGATTTTCTAAAACATTCAAAAAACAATTTCGTAATAATGGAAGTACTGGGAGAGGGTAGTGCTGTGAAGATCACCGCATATGTTCGTTTTTCAATTGATTTTGATTTACGATTGGTCAATCGATTAGTTCTTTTTTGGTGGTCACGATTTCATGAATATGACAATTAAACGTTTTGGCGGAGCTCCGTTGCCCGTGAAAATAAATATAAAATGTTTTCGTTTAACAGTATCCAATAATTCAATTTGCTGAGCATTCGACCAATCAAAAGCCGTCTTGGGGGCGAGGTATCATGGATACGTTCTAAGATTATCTGACTATGTTTACACAACGATCTTAAGTCGTTTTAGTTAACGCTGATCTACAGGATCAGCTGAATAGTGTACTTTGCGTATCGCATAACTTGCGCAGCCAATCGCGGACCTGCAATTCTGTTCTATTATCTATTGAAAAACTAACAACGATCCGTGATTTGCTGGCGCAAGTGACGCGATACGCAAACTATGCTCCATGGAGAATCAGCCTGACCATCGAGGGACTAGTTGGAGGGCGGCTGTAGCCCAGTGATTAAGGTAGTGGATTCACGACCAAAAGGTTCGGGGTTCGCGCCAAACTCCCAGCGGTATTCACCAATGGGTTTTCATATGAAAACTTAAGTGAGTACAACGGATTTCGCCCAACACTGTTCGGATTCGGTGTATAAACTCTGTAGGTCCTCACGCTTAGTTGAATAAGGCTCGTCTCGCAAGGTACATCGCCATCTAGTGTCGAACTTCTAATCCTTGATTATTAGGACCAGTTACTGGCACATGTCCCCCATTGGGGATACAGCCATAAGAAAAGGAAGGAAGGAAAGAACTAGTTGAAAAAAATTCCCTAGCCAAATTTGTCTTATATCGCGGCCTAGTGATAAATAATCTCACTAGAATTGAGCGGCAAGTTCAAATGAGGGATTAAAATGGAATCACGATTTCTCTTCCCAAATCAGAATTTAATGCTTTCAATTTCTCAGTCTGTCATTAACGCATAAATAAGGTATATTTTAAACAGTTCGGAGAAAGCTTTCTAGACCCTACATATTCAACAACATGCGGGCTACAAAGAATGTATGCATGAGTTATTTGTGTATTGCTATCATAACCGAGTGAGTTTCTCAGGAACTCTCACTCCTGGCAAAATAAATCGGGTCACTTGAGAGAATCGACGGACTAGCGGAATTTTCAGTTAAGAAATGACGCAGTCCATGTGCATCCCCAAGTAAACTAAGGACAGGATGTGCATGAGCCCTTTGTGCGTAAGGCAAGGCCCTTGATCTTGGGCCCGAACAGCGAGACGCCACGCGGTTGTCCTTCACAAAGGGTAGTACATATGAATGTCTATGAGTGCGGATGTATGCATGAGAAATACGGAAGACTGTATCTCTTGGGATCCAAGAGGCCAGTTCGATTTCTGGTCTTGAAGGGTGTACTTCGAGTCTGTATCTGAGAGTCAATTAGAGAGATTCAGTTAAGGTAGATTGATTTAGACTAAACCACATTATAGTTAAAGTAAATAAAGTTAGTTATAGTGCTCTCCAACAGCACCTGTATTTTAATTTCTAAAGTCTTTATACAGTTTTGAAAAACCATAACAACATTGTACCAGAAATCAACTTATATACAGAGGATTAAACACCGTTGGAGTGCTCATCAGAGTTTTGGTGCCTAACGAACCCACCTCGCCAGAAGTTTTATTTTATTTCCAATTATAAGAAAATAATGAACTTTTTCTTGTAAATAATAAACCATGAATCACCGACAAACGATTCTACATCGAGTTACATAAAAGTTAATTAAAAATAAGACGATGGAGGGGCTATTTGAAAAAAACTGTCTAGCCAAATGTATTTTTATAAATTTATATAAACAAATAACCGACAAACGAACAACAAACGATAGCGGAAAATATTAGTTCGATCGGTCGTGATGAGGAGCTAACTATATGGAGCTTCTTTATTATTGTGGTTTACACGAAAAAAAACAACGCCTACTCAGTTGGCGCTCATTTTTAAGCCTCTTATTCCAAAACTATGCAAAACTATATTTCCTAGACGGATACAACATAGGGAAAAACAAGCCGCCAGATATGCCCACCAGGGTCGCTGTAGACCTCAAGCTTGGTTCCAAATATAGTCTATGGCTTTAGTTCCCACCGTGCAGGGTTTGAATAGAGTTAAACAGCCGCATTGGTTAATTCCATTCAACTCCTATACGTGATTGGTTAACTCTATTTAAACTCTATACGGTGGAAACTAAGCCTATAGCTAAAGATACGAAAAGTATTGCTAAAAGCTTACAGCACAGACCACTTATTGGAGACACGGCACTCCCGTGCTATGGACTGTTAGCACAAGCAACAGCGCCACCTTATGGGTAGGTTATATCACTAACGCGGCATATAAAGGTAGACACGTGTATACATATATAGATATACAAGCGTAGATATAGATCGAGAGGTATATATATATATATATATATAGAGGCGTGTATATATACTTACCATTCTGTACTCATCGCCCTGAAAGTTTTCTAAGGTATTTTTATAAGCACCTGCAATTATGATAAACAAATATGACCCTCATAAACATCCTAAAACGTTAATGTGGTGCAAAAGGAAATATGCACAATTAATATGGTCAAACGATTGGGCCCGATTTTTATCATAATTGCAAGTACCTGAAATAAAATAAATGCATAATTATGTATGCTATAAAAAGTTATTTATTGAATAAAAATGAAAGAAAAAAATTGTTGAACAATAAAATAGTTTCTTCGAGGTACGATTGGGAAAAACCAGAAGGGAAAACCCGGACAAACTATAAATATTATAAACTAGAAAAAGGGAAAACACAGACAAACTATAAATATTATAAACTAGAAGAAAGGGAAAAACCAGAACAAAAGATATAAACAAAAGAGGAAGCAGTAAGATGAAGGAAAAGAAGTAGCTAAATGAAAAGTATTTGACTTAATAAAGATTAAGCAGAGATGACTGCGATCTTAACATTACTTATGTACACTATATTCAATGTAGATTTCCTCATACGTTGAAAACTGGAAATCGTATATTCTCTCTTACATTTAATGCCGCAAAAGATGATTAATGGAAGGAAGAAAAGCAGCCAGTGACGAACGCAGGCTGCACGCTTGAACGAAAGTGAGAATGAAATGTCAGATAATTCAATGTATGTCGTATTCTACGAAACATATTTACAAAAGGAGTATTTATATACACGCGAAAGAAATGTACGCATTATGTGCAATTTAGAGAGTGCGTTTACTGTGCGTGGAATTGTACATAGTAGCCTGCCGAAACATTGTATTAGCACCATTACCATACCTAATTTCTTTGCCTGATAAAATATTGTTAACGTTCGTGTAAAAAAGCATGAATCTGCAACAGAACTGTAAACTTCTTGAAGTTGAGTTTTGCTACAGAAGCATGTTCAGCAAAAGTTAAACAATCGAGATCTTCCTCATACTCATCTTGAAGAAAGCTCTGTGACTCTCTAAACTAACCTAGTTCTGGCTTTCTTAGTAGGTGGTTCAACAAGTGGTACAGAAGAAGCAGTTGGGGGTTCATCACATTGTACAAGGGCTGCTACATTTGCACTTGCAGCAGCACTTGCATCGCTCGCAATCACAATGTCAGTATCACTTGAGGATACTGCACATTGTTCATCTGTTACTACAGTCGCATTTGTAGTAACATTTGCATCAAAACCAGTTGGTAGACGCAATGATGGTACTACATTTTTCCTTAATATTGCCTTCGTAGTACGAGGGATATAGTCTTTTGAGGAAAAATATAGTTTGCACACATGATAATTTTTATTTAAAAGCGATAAATCGGTGTCCCTGAGCAAGGGGTTACGTATTGCTTCTAACCAGAGTTTTGATAACTCTGTGTCTTTTGGGAAGCAATGAGATCCTACTTGTAGGCACACCGATGTACAACCAGGAACAACACATCTTGAAGAAAAAAAGTCTTTCTTCGAAGGAGGCATTATGAAGCTCTAAGACATAAAAATAGAAGAAAAATAAGAGAAAAGAAAACAGAGTAGACAAATAAGAATATAAAAGTAAGAATGTATGAGATAAGGTTAGCCTGGCAAGAGGAGTAGCGTAGCCTTCGTGTAGTTGTCGCAAATGTTGGAAATCGTCGTCGAAAGAAGTTGCACTTAGTAAATAGTGTGGATGTTGTACACAATCACGCTCAAAGATGAAACTCTGCACTATAATTGCACTTATCAAACTTCAAAATTCACCAGCGTAAACTCTTTAATGTATAGCCGTCGCCGAATCGGAAGACAGTGACGCCCAGTGACGCGTTTACACAACAAACTTTTCTCCAAGACGGCGACTGCGCATACGCACGTCACCGCAGCGCCATCTTATCGGTAGGTTATATCACTATTCTGTGTTTCACTATAGCCCATTGGAGTGTCAAGCCCCTGGTATACCAGTCGCAATTACAATATAGAACCTTGTGGCCGACCGACAGAAGTTATCCATAGCAACGGCCTAAGAGCCAATAAATAATAAGCAAAAAGCCAGAAGAAATTTCAAGCTGATACGTGATCTCGTTAGAGTTTATACATTCCTAAGATAGAAGAAAGAAGAAGAAGAGAACGATAACCTTTTCATTTTACGATGCCGTCTTCGTCACCTTCTTGCTGTTGTGTGCCTGGCTGCAAAACTGGCTATGCTAGTGTTAATATAAAAAATAGAATGAAAGGAAAGAAGAATTGCAGTATATTTAAACCTCGTACAGTAAGTCTTCGCAATTTATCTTATTAATTTTATTGTTTATTTGAATGACTTTGAAAGATTATAAACATACCACCTACTTTCAACCTTTTAACATTAAAATTTTAAGCCAAATTGATTAAATTTATTAATCTGAATATATTTTTTTTACTTGTGCTGATCACTCTCAAGTCTTAATCTGTGTTACCATTTTTGTGATCATGGATTATAAATTCTAAGAAACATTACTTCATAAAGATTTTTTTTAATGTACATAAGTAGCTATCATTCTTCTTGTATGATTAAAATAGGAAGAGATGTTGCTAAAATGGAGGGAGGCAATTCCTCGTTCTAATAAAGCAGTGTCCAAGTCCAATGGTGTCTGTGAGCTTCATTTTCAAGAAGATGAAGTGGAGAAATATTATGTGACTACAATGCCAGATGGGACAGTATTTCGTATGAGGAAAGGTAAAGCTACTCTGCGTGTAGGAGCAGTACCTTCTATTTTTCCTTGTCGTCAAGAAACTGGAATTAGTTCTGCAAATGAATGTCAAAGTAGAGGAATTCAAGAAACAGTGGCTGATGAACCTAAACTTCAGAACACTGAAAATAGTTCTCAAATAGCTCCACAATCAACAGTGACTACTGAATGCAAATCTAAAAATGGTGGTACTACATCTAGTCAGTCGAAATTCAAAGATGTTGGAACCAATTCACAAGACTGTACAACATGTGTTTCATGTACATCATCTAAATTATGTGAACCATCTGACCAGTGGGAACTATGTGAATCAACTGAACCATGTGAATCATCCGAACAGTGTGAACCGTGTGAAACAGATGAACTAACTTTACAATCTGATGAGTGTGAACCATGTGAAATCAATGAAACATGTGAGATAGATGCACTGTGTGGAGCATGTGATCAATCTTCACCAGAATCTGAAGAAATTATAAAATCCACATGTGATAGTTTTCAATCACTCAAACAAAAATTAAATACAATTGTTCTTCCACGTGGATTGTGGTTCATGCATGTGCTTGAGAACCGAGTCTTTTGGATCTGTTTGCAAAACAATTCTTCAGCTATAGCAAAACGAGTAGTTTTATTGCAAGACTTGAGCATAGAAATTTTCTTAGAAGAAAAAAGAATAATTTTGGCAGATATGGAACATGTTCAAAACATAGATGAAGTATCAAAGTTACTCCAACGAGTATCGGCATTAATACCCTGTAAAGGCATATTGGGTGAACAAAAATCACTACAATGTATTGGTTATGTGTTTGCAAAAGAACAAAATCGGACAGGTCCTCAAATAACTAGATGTACAGCATGTCGAAAACAACGTAGATCTTTGATGAAAAGACCGAGAGGACCGGATCAACTGAAAATCCAACAAGAAAAGCGTAGAAAAATACAAGGTACCGCGAAAAACGTTATCAGAAGGAATTTACGATTGAAAAACAAAGTTTCGAAGTACAAGAAGATTGACTTAGAAATTTACAACAGGATTGTTTTAGCTATTGAACAACGGTGTAAGCAGAATTCGAAACAGAAAGATTCAGTCTGCGCAAATCCATCTGACAAAGATGTAGATTCCAAAAGGGAGCAAAATAAACCTTAAAACAATATTTAATCAATTCACCAACATACATATGTGAATAAAGCTACTGTTAATCAGTACACAAGAGTGATGTTTGGGGACGGGGGGGTCCAACTTAATTTGTAACTAGTGATAGTGCCTCTTGTACAATGTTATACATCCATCTTATTAAGTTTAATAACGTTAATTTTATATTATTTCACAAACAACATCGTCAAAATACTATTCTCGTATTAGTTTTTATATTCTGTATACCGCAGCTAGTTTCAGAAATTATTACTCTTATTATTCCGAGTTTCATTCTGTTTCTCGCATTGCGACAGTAAAGAAATGCAAATATGCAAGAGTAATTTGAATAAAGTTACAGTTGGATCGAAAACGTGTTAGTGGGTAAGAGATTATTCTTTTTTTTCCCATTTCTTAAATGGCTGTTAGCAGAAACCGCTGAAGGAGCAAATACGTTTGATTGGTCATTTGTAATCATTAATCTTGCAACAATTGTGAGATTTGACCAATCAAATATATTTGCTCCCTCAGCAGTGTTTTTGCTGAACATACTGAATACTTTTATAAACCGGTCAGATATTAGCATCCACGAAGACAGGAAACTATTCTGTTTTTCAATTACTTTCCTTAATAGCAATTTTGGTGACATCTAATAGAAAATCCATGAAGTATTGTTAAAGCATTTTGTTTTACCATTGCACTTCGAATCACTCTTTGTTATAGAGGTCTCACGAGTCTCTCACGTATTACATTTCTTGTGCTTTCATTTTTTTTTGAAATCTTGACATTTCTATTGATATTCCACTATTTTAAAGAGGAATTTATCATACAGCTTCAAGTTATTCGTATAAAAATCTGTAATACGTGTGAAATCGGTATTTTCTTGAGAATGCATTGTAAAAGATAGTACTATTAATCTAGCTCAAAGTATTGTCCACAAATAGAATGGCCACCGTACCGGTAACAGAAGTAAAACCTATTTTAGAAAAGCAACAAAATAATCCAGTAAATGAAAAAGACGAAGAGAAACCGGAGAAAAAATTAACTGTACTGGAAACTCATGGTTATGCACTGGGTAGAACAGTTGGAGCTGGCTCATACGCTACCGTCAAGGCAAATAATGGCATGCATTAAACAAAATTATACATATATATGAAATCCTAAGACATTTTCTAGGTAGCCAAATCCGACAGACATGACTGTCAGGTAGCAGTGAAGATAGTTTCGAAATTCCAGGCACCGGGCGATTATCTGAAGAAATTTTTACCGCGGGAGATAGAAGTCGTCAAAGGCCTAAAGCATCCTAACTTGATTAGATTTCTCCAAGCCATAGAAACCACGCATAGGTTTGTTTTTAAAATATTAATTTACATAAAATAAACATAGTCCAACTTCTCTTAGAGTTTACATTGTCATGGAGTATGCACAGAATGGTAGTTTACTGGACATTATAAGAAGAGACATGTTTATTGATGAGAGCCGAAGTCGCCGTTGGTTTCGTCAATTATTAGAAGCTGTTGATTACTGCCATGAGCGTGGAGTGGTTCATAGGTGATAGATAATTATAAATAAAAATATTCAATCGATAATTACATTATTAAATTATATCAGAGATATTAAGTGCGAAAATCTTCTCATGGACAAGGATTTCAATATAAAATTATCAGATTTTGGTTTTGCTCGTGGTCATATGAAGCCAAAAAATGGCATAGCACCTCTGAGCGAAACTTTTTGTGGTAGTTACGCATATGCCTCTCCTGAAATATTACGTGGAATACCATATCAGCCTCAGATGTCTGATATCTGGTCTATGGGTGTCGTACTGTTCGCTATGGTTTACGGGAGGCTTCCTTTTGATGACTCAAATTACGCGCAACTTCTTAAGGTATCCAGGTACACTCAAGATGGACAGAAATACTTGTTCAACAAGTTTTACTAATATTTACAATTTGAAACTCAGAAATTTCATTTGTAGAGTTTTGTTTTTATTGTAGCAGGTGCAAAATAAAGTTACGTTTCCAAAGGATCCAAAAGTATCCCAACCTTGTCGTGTATTAATAACACGGATACTGGCACCGCAACGTGCAAGACTTCGAATTGCAATCATTAGAAATGATCCTTGGCTCATTGTGGCTGTAGCAATAGCTCAAACGTCCACCACTGATAAATCTGTGGTATAGTTAATATTACGAAGTTAGTTAATTTTTCAATTCCAACAGTCATCATTTCAGGATAATATTCCGACAATTTCTACGGCAACAGAAACCAAAGTTTTTGTGCCGGAAACGCCTGATATTCCGAAGTTACTGACCAAGGAGGCTTTAGCTACGAAACATCAAGATGCTAATATTGGTATAGGATTGGAAAATGAACTTCCAATTAAGGAAATACAAGGTCATTCATCTTCAAAGTCAATTGAAGGAAATTACGAGAATCGCGGGAAGAAACGTACGGAAGATCGACGTAACTTGTGAAACTCTAAAGTCTGATATAATTTATATTGCATGACGGCCTAATTTTCTGTTTATTTTTGGATTAATGGTGTTATGGAATAAAGTAATTGAGCATCAGTCAAGATAATTTAAGTTATTGTATATTTGGCTAAAATGCAATGCAGGTTATCCAAAACCCGAGTCACAGATTTGATCTATATTTTGCAATCATTAGAAGGATCACGGTACCCATTACAAACAGACCAGTACTGGTAGCTGCATGAACATCCTTCGTTTCGTCTGAAAAAAAATGAAAGTCATAAATAAAGCAAGCATTCGACATTTACTAATAAAATTATTCGTAACAAACCATCAGAGTCCAAACAGGGCTCCCAGCCTAAGCTACGTTCGATGGCCATTTTCCATTGTGAGTAAAGTATATCGCGCGCTATAAAATATATTGTTAGCAAAAATATCAATTAAATTTTTGAATACATTTATATTAACCATTTTCAGTTATAGATGGCACGAACACGTCACTGGGTACCATAGCGTCAATCTTAAGGTCCCACTTACGAACACCTTCAGCACTTCCCGCAGCAATAGCTACGCCAAGAGCAGTTGTTTCACACATCAAAGGTCTGACTTCCTTGTAAAACACGTTAAACATACTCAATGAAATGAACTGCAAACTTAAAGAATCTGTTACTAATCAGTTGAGTGGACTTACCCACAGGAATGCCACAAATATCAGCTTGCATTTGCATTAATAAATTATTCTTCGTCATAGCGCCATCCACTAATAATTCCGAGAGTGATAGACCAGTGTCCTGTTTCATTGCTTCCAAAATGTCTCTCGTTTGAAAACACACAGATTGCAAGGCTGCCTTCACGATGTGAGCACTGTTAGTGTCTTCTGTAATACCACATATCACACTGACAAACAGAAATATGATTACTTTTATATGCTCTTTATAAATTTGTTTTCATAAATGAAATTACTAAATGGAGAAGAATACCTTCTAGCATCTTTTCTCCAATATGGTGCATAGAGACCAGCAAATGCTGGTACGAAGGTTACACGGCTTTCCGATGAAAGCTTCTCGACGACCGATTCGCATTCGGAAACATTTGATAAAATACCTAGATTATCTTTTAACCATTGCACAACGGCACCGGCTATAGCGACTGATCCCTCCAGTGCGTAAACTGGAGGGACATTTGCACCCAACTGGTAAGCTACAGTTGTCAGCAGTCCGTGAGATGAATCTACAATCTGTAAATGAAAATGTTTGATTTATAAACGGAACGATTCTGAAAAAATATATTTTGATATGATATACCTACTGCACTTCCAGTGTTGTAAAGTAAAAAACAGCCAGTACCATAAGTGCTTTTTGCTTGACCCTGATGTAAGCACATCTGACCAACCAGAGCAGATTGCTGATCTCCGAGACACTAAATGGAGACTTTGCTTATTTAATATTTTTCTGAATAGTGCTATGAAGATTTACACTTACCCCAGAAATCGGTACTCCGCGCATTACTCCTTCTTGTATATGTCCATAAACTTCTGAGGAACTACGTATTTCTGGTAATATCTCACGAGGTATTTTAAAAAAGGACAGCAGTGTATTGTCCCATTTCAAAGTATTGATATTCATCAGCATTGTTCTTGAGGCATTGCTTACATCCGTGCTATGAACGCCACCATTGATACCACCGGTCAAGTTCTATATAACCATTAATGTTTCAATAATTCTATTATTCTTTTACATAATACACATTCATGTTTATAATTTGGACTAACCCATATCAACCAGGAATCAATGGTACCAAACATGCAGCGTTTTTCACGTATAGCCTGCTGCACTTTAGGCTCGTTTTCCAATAACCACTTGAGTTTTAAAGCACTGAAGTAAGGACTAATTGGCAACCCACAAAGTGGTTTAAGGTAGTTCTTATTCTGATTACGCACACCCTTAAGTATTTCATCAACTATACTTGTAGTTCTCATGTCCATCCATACTATAACAAATCACAGTATGATTTAACTTCCAGTAAGTATGAAAAGAATCTATAAATTTTCAAAAAACGATAATACTTGAACAATTATTGTATTCTTTATTTAGGTGATGACCATACAGTCAGGAGAAGAAAAGTGGAAGCAATTTACGACGTTTCGACTCCATTGGGAGTCATCCTTAGGTATGGTTCTTAATAAGTAAAATGAAATTTCAAGTTAACATTCATTAAGTTGTTTTTCAAGATGTAATGTTTAAATCAATTAATTATTTTTCTCGATTGTTTCAGTTGTAGCCGAGGAACAGCTGTTAAATTTGACCAGAAGCAAAATTTCAAGCAAAATTATTCGAAAATAATCTGCCATAAACAAGACATTTTTCAGAAAAATAGATGGTCTATCAGCCTCTTTTCTTCTTTTATCTACAAACGTTTGTCTGAAAAAAGTCATGTTTATTCCAGATTATTTTCTAATAATTTGAATTCACATTCAAAATCTGAGTAGGACCTTCTGGTCAAATTTAATAGCTACTTCTCTGCTCCACCTAAAACAAAGAAGAAAAATATTAATTAATTGATTAAACATTATATCTTGAAATACATCTTATGGTACTTTAACTTGAAATTTAATTTTACTTATTAAGAACTGCACCTGAGGATGAGTCCCAAAGGAGTAAAAAGGTCGTAAATTGTTCGTATTTTTCTTTTCCAACCTGTATGACCATCACCTAAATAAGTAACTACAATTGATATATTCAACAGCCAAAAATTCTATGTTATTCAATACCTATAGCATTGTATAATGGTTCTCCAGTCTGTGAATCCCACACTACAGTTGTTTCTCTTTGGTTTGTAATACCAAGAGCTACAATATCTGATGGATCTATAGTCAGTTGTTGGAGATTGAATACAGTTTGTTTCAAACATTCTTGAACTGCAGCTAATATTTCTTTTGCATCTTGTTCAACCCATCCTTCCTTAGGACAGGATTGTGAAACTGGCACTTGATGATAAGTTAATACTTCAGCAGTATTTGCAGCAAATACCTAAAAAAAAAAAAGGTAACATTGCAGATTTCTTCTTGAAGAGCTTCATGCAAAAAAACTAAACAATTCACAGCTAGGTTCAAGAAGTCCTATTCTGCAGTTTAGCCAAAAAAAAATAAAATATCTATTAACACTGATTAACATTGAATGCCACTCAATTCATGTATGGCAATTTAACCTGAACGTTTCACAATAATACTGAATGTAACATTACGGCGATATTCTTCAAAGCACTCAAATTAGAAACAAAAAATTAGATCAGGTAATTCAACAGTATTTATTCGTTAAAAAAACTGAATATTATTGCAGATTTTTTTTACCAAAAATCGGGCACTACTCGTTCCCTCATCAATCGCACCAACGAGCGGACCGTATGTGTTCATGAATTCATTTTTATTCATTTGAGAATAATATTAATAATGTCCTTTTAGGGCATTACACTTCTCAATTCAATTTTATAGATTTTTAGTAAACGTTACTTTCGCCAAAAAATATACGGGTGGCGTCACATGGAGCGTACGTTGCGTACAGCGTATTTCTCGCAACCAATCGCTAAGTCGCAATTCCGTTCTATTCACTGAAATATAAGTATACTGGAACGCGTACACTGTATTTCTGAGGTAGCCCGACGAGCGTGCAGCTATTACACTCACTTCATTACACTTACTTCATGTATGGTCGATGAAACGTACGAAAGTTATGCAGCCGCTGACGGTAGGGGCGCGGTTTACGCTCTGAACAGAGAGAAATACTGACTGAGAATAGAGTGAGACAGAAATAATTCTGTCGTAATTCTTCATCGGGACATTTAAAAAATAGTTTGAAACGTTTTTTTAAAGTGGACATGTCACGCACGACAAGATGCACGGTACCACGAGTCTACCAAAAAAAACCATCTTCAAAAACTTCGAAACTCAGGAATATATTGTATTTTTTGTATTTTAAGAACTAATACAAATGTATTATCCCTAAAGGTTCATACATTTGATGAGGATACCTGTGGAATAGGCTTAGTTTCCACCATTCAGAGTTTAAACAGGGTCAAGCAGCCTCATTGGTCAATTCCATTCAACTCCTATATGTGATTGGTTAACTCTGTTTAATCTCTGCACAGTGGAAACTAATTGTGTCATAGTGAAAACAGTAGCTCCATATAATTAGCTCCTCATCACAACCGATCGAACTAATCTTTTTTTGCTATCGTTTGTTGGTCGTTTGTCGGTGAATGATAGACTATTCTAAGCATTTGACGGTTATTTGTTTATATAAATTTATAAAAACAAATTTGGCTAGGGAATTTTTTCAAATAGCCCCTCCATCGTCATATTTTTAATTGATTTTTATGTAAAATCGTTTATCGGTGATAGATTGTCTATTACTTACAAGAAAAAGTTAATATTTTTCTTGTAATTGGAAATTACAAGGAAAACAAATTTGGCTAGGGAATTTTTTTCAACTAGCCCCTCGATGGTCAGGCTGATTTCCCATAGAGCGTACTTTACGTATCGCGTAACTTGCGCAGCCAATCGCAAATCCGCAATTCCGTTCTATTATCTTTTGGAAAACTAATAACGATCCGTGATTTGCTGGCGCAAGTGATGTGTACGCAAAGTACGCTCCATGTAACGGCAGCGTCATGACTTCGATAGCTTTTATATAATTCGATGTTTGTCGGTGATTGATGGTCTATTATTTCCAAGGAAAGTTTTCTTTGTAATTGTAAATAAAACTCGGCTAAACAGTTGGACCATAGCGTCGCTTCGTGAAAACTCATCTTAACGCCCTCGTGCATGCAGCCAACGGAAGTACTGTTCCAGCAATATGAAGGAACAAAAATAATGTCCTCACTCGACTTAACCAGCAGTTTCGTGACAAGTGCCACTGCTCCTAGATTTATGCAAGTACACAGCGTTCACACACCGAGGTAGATGCTAGGAATTCACCGTAACGCCCTTCGGATTTAAAACAAGTACAGCCAGCGTGGTTCGAGAATTAGAACCAGTTCTCACAGGAATCGGCGCTCACATAATAAATTTCATCGATGTCCTCCTCTGCATCTGATCATCCTTCGAGGAGCACCTCAGACATTTAGAGGAACCGTTCAAGAGACTGCAGGAACATGGCCTAACCCTCAAGTTCGAGAAATCAAATTTTATGAGAGAACGTGTTACATTCCTGGGTCTCATATTAACTCCACAAGGAATAGCTAAAGATCCGGAGAAGACTAAAGCAATACAAGAATATCCAACGCCGAAGAATCTGAAACAACTAAGTGGATTTCTAGGCTTCATAAATTTCTACTTAAAATTCATGAAAAGACACGCGAAAACGATAATGCCACTCTTGGAGCTACTCAAAGGAACAAACAAATGGTCATGAACGGAAGTACAACAAGAAGCATTTGAAGAAACGAAATCAGCATTCTGCAATGACGTACTCCTGTCCTACCCAGACCAGAAGAAGCCCTATTACCTCCAGACGGACGCAAGCGACTATGCACTGGGAGCAGTACTGGTCCAGCGGAACCAAGATGGAGAAGAGGAAGTCATATGCTTCGCCAGCTGCACACTAAAAGGAGCCGAAATTCGGTATTACATCACGCAGAAGGAACTTCTAGCAATAGTATGAGCACTGCAAAAATTCCGCACCTAGCTCTTGGGAGCAAAGATCTTTAACATCACGTATCACCTAGTTCTCACCTTCCTGAGAAACTGCCGATTAGTCAGCGCAAGACTCACCAGATGGATTTTGGCCATTCAAGACCATGACATCGAAATTCAACATTGTACAGGAAAACTGAACACGGCGGCAGACGCTGAGAGCAGACCAGGACAAGAGGAGCAACGAAAAAACAAAAAGGAAATTCACATTAACTCATTGGCCCAAAAACTCTCGGAGGACTTTGAAGAAATAATGAAGAACCTTGCAGAACATGAAAAAAAAGGTCAAAGGATCCAACGAATCCAAGAAATACTAGAGAAGGAAGACGCCGGGGCAAGACACTACAAAATAATCAATGAAATACTCTTAAAGAATCAAGACGATACGTGGAAGGCAATGATACCCGAACAAAAGGTAGAAACAACAATTAAAGGATGCCACGAAGTGTATGGACATGTGGGTGCAAAGAAATGAGGACTGAAAGAAGGTTTCTAATATCCAAAACTTCACAAGGTGATAAGACAACGATTAGCGTCCTGTGACTTATGTCAGGGAAACAAAGTCTACATCACAGGATCATTCGCTGAGATGCACAACATCATACCCACAGAACCGAACGACCTATTATGCGTGGACTTCTATGGGCCTCTGCCCACAGTAAAAGAAAGATATCGAAGATCGGCCCGAAGATAATTCAAAGTGACGTACCAGCACCACAACAGAGCCAATGTGAAAACAAACACCCGACAAGTGACAAGGAACTTCAGCAGCTAAATCAAGCCAACACTAATAAAAAAAGGATTAAATTTAAAGATCCAAAATTCACGCTTCTAACAGTCGCAAAAACGTATATCCAACAGGTATAAAAGCCAGCCCGACAAGGGGCAAACTCTCACTAAGTGAACATGGATCAAGCGACGTAAACAGAGTTTGGCATTAACATCCGAAGCATCGGGACACAAACGAAAGGGGAAATTGAAATCCAGGATCACCCGATCACCGGAAAGACGGCAACTGCAAGGAAAACTTGGAAAAGCTGCAAAGGAAGACGAATCAAGGGACAAACCACGCAAACACCCGCAATGAAGAAAAACTGGCAGCAGATGACTCAGGCAATGATCATCGAAATGCCAGAAATAATAACTCTGGATTCGCCATCACCTCTAAAATCTTTCGAGGAAGAGATTGAGGCCACCATCAAGTCCATGGAAAAAGATCGAGAATTATCGCCGAGGAGATCCTCCTGGACGGGACACGAATTTCACAGCTAAAACTGCAGCAGGATGGGGACAACACTAACTGCCCAGCAACAGACACCCAGGCGATCTTTGACCCAACCGTTACGCGCAACACACTCACTAAGGTACAAGAACACCAGCGACCAAAACGGCATTAGAGAAAAAAGAAGAACGAAGGAAAAGACACGAAAGGATGAACGAAGAAATAGTATGGACTTTATTAATACTATGTACGGAGACTTTGACTCTTTCATGGGGCCAACGCCACCTGTCCACTAAAGCCAAAAACAATCGTCTATCTTAGTGATGGCCCAATTGCTTGGGAGGCCGACGTAACGTTCCGCTTCCGTTTTTCAGATCAGGAAAACCAATTCTATACATCCTTAAAGACTAGAACTCAGAATGTAACATCGACTAGTAAGACAACCAAGGCGGAAAACCCTAACATAAGCTCAGTTGAAACAAGTGGCATAGAATGCCCATTTTGTAAGAAAAGTGGACGTACAGTCGAGAACTGTTTTCAGGGCTTACATATCCCTGCGCGCGCTGAAAACCAAATAAATTTGGAAAATGATTATAAAGGTTATATGCTGAAAAAAAATTGAATTGTTGATTTCAAATTTTTTTATTAACTATTTAACTATAAGAAGAAAATTAAAAAATTTGTTTTTAATATTAATATTATTTTTTATGGGTACAAATGGACTACTGATGAAAACCATGGCGTCTCCTTGTCGACATCATAACTTCACCAAAAATTCATCAATCTGCGAAAATAAAAAAGAATTTTGTAAAATAATGTAGTAGTAATAATCTGACGGAGTGCATTTTTTCAAAAATAAATAAATTACGGTATTTCAAACTTTAGTACGCAATTCAAAGAAAAAAATTAGTGTTTAATGATTTATAAAAAATAGGTGTTGTACTTGGTCAAGGGAGTCCAATAGGGAGCGATTTGCCAGTTGCTCTTTCGTTGTTAACCAAGCTACAAAATTTATTCAGTCAAACACTTTCGTACTATCTATGTGAATGAAAGTTTACGTTAGTAACTGATCATAGGCCGCTTACGTGATTTCACAAGTTCGCTGACCCTACATCGCGCATAATCGGATAGAAGTTCAAACTAGCCGAATACGTTTATGAGACCATTATAAAAACGGGAAAATTAATCTCAATGCAGATGTATTATCGAGAAACCCCGTCGAGATAAAACAGGCTAGAGGCAGAAGATGCCATACAAGAGTACGAGTCCGATTCAAGTTTATCAGTACAATCTCTCAGAGACAATCCAATTCCTATTTATCAAAGTGAATATGACGAGAATTCAAACACAGGTGTAACGCCCGCGCTCGTCCATCAACCATTAGAGGGGAATGAGGACGATATAAGAAATTTTAATAAAGAATGCACTGAAGCAATAATAGAAGGAAATTTGCTATGAAAACAGTAGAACTAAAAGATAATATCTCTTCACGGGATGATCCAATTGCATATTTCGTGGAAAAGTCAGGAAAATCTATAGAGAATGGAGGTGACTCTTTAGCCGAAGATGGTAGACTGCTTAAAGGACCAGTTAGAGTAGGAGAAATTTATGAGCATCAAACAAGAGCAAATCTTCACTTTATTACGGTTCTCTCGCACATTCATGCTACATCAGAAGAAATTCAAGAACTATTTCCCCATAAAATCCCATAAAATTCATACAATTAATGTCCCTAGGGAACATAAAATTGGGTCATTGGAATAGGACCAAATCAAAAGAATATTGAAATCTTTGCAGGTAAGCAACTTTTAAAAATTATTATTTGCACTAATCAGGTCAAGATATTACAACCCATATTAAATCTTTATACAATCCACATATAGATCAAGAGGTATTGTATGGGCCTATATTACATTTATTGGCGAGCATGCTGTTACCAGGCGAACTAGGCAGCCAAGCAGAGGACTGACAGGGTCGCACCCCCCCCCCCCCGGCCCGCCTCGTTTTTCATTCTTTCTTTCCTATGTTTTCTAGGACCAGGGGGTAGTAAAATAAAGGTAACTCGTTTTTCCAAATAAAAAGTGAGGTTATGATGTCATTTCATGAGCCTATTTCTTCCATACTTTGACCGTTGTTCCTTCGAGCCGGATTTTGACAGATATCAATAAAAATGTGACATCACGTACGATAGTACGTAACAATAGACACGCGTAAAGATCTTGATACTTACGCAAAACATCGAATTTAAAAGTGGTGCGTGATATACACGAAGCAGGGAGACTGGACATATTGCAGGTGCGCAGAATTGTGTGTTACAGTGCACTCATTGCCATTACAGTGGTAGAGTTACGCTCTAAGATCGTTCTGGGATAGTAGCCCGAGCACAGAAGTCCGTATTACACAAGATATACGCAGACATTGTGAGTTCGCGCGGCGAAGCAACAGCAGACAACGGCGTGACAACCGGACTCTTTTGTGCAACTGCCAACGCACTGTCTCATTATTATGGCGGACTTTGAATTGAGAAGAGCGAGGATAAAACGTGGTGCCATCAAGGGTTCTCTCTAACATGATCAAGCACATTCCTCGACTCTGACGAAGCAAATAACGTAAACATAATACAACTGCAACAAAATAAAGCAAAAATAGAAGCAACATGGAGCGAATTCGATGAAATACAAACAGAGATCGAGCTAGCGACAGAAGAAGAAGTTGCGGATGACGAAAGAGGGATGTTCGAAGAGTCGTACTTCAACGTACTTTCTCGGTTCGAAGAGCTCATAGCGCCAATCCTGGAAGATTGTTATCCTACCTTTTCAATAATTTGGACGCTTTTAGGTAAGAACAATTCGGGGGTTGTCTAGCCTTTTTTATTTAATAACAATGCTCCTTTTATGGAGTGTCAAACAAATCGGACAACTTCTGTTTAATGCGTTCGGCGTGTCTTGCCGTCCGCCGGTGTGCGGCTTGTTGTGATCCGGGAGTCGCGGGAGGAGACGTATCGTGGCTCGCCCTGGGGCGTTTCGGTGTGGACGGCAGTGGACTTAAGAGTGCCGGGACCGGGGATCGCTGCGCGGCCGGCCGGCCGTATCGCCAAAAGGGGATGACGTCCATTGTCTCGAAGGCTGGGGCGAAGGTGGGGTTCGCAGGAACGGCAAGACTTGGATGCGGTCGTTTTGTCTGCCAGATGAACGGAATGTCGGTAGCTCTAGGGGACGAGGAGGGAAAGGAATCGTCGTAGCACCTTCTCGTGCGACGTATATCCTACGTCTTCTACGCGATCTTCGGCGACGTAGCATGCATGGGCTATAGAATCGTGCGTCTTATAATGCCGGCCGAAAATCCTTACCAGGGTTCCTCGCAGCGGAACGCTAGGGTTACTGCGGGATGGCTAGGAGGCTGAAGCGAAGTGCTAGGACCACTTCAGCATCTCATTTTCAGCAGTTACTGGTCGCTTAGTCAGGGCAAGACTGACTGATTTTCCCTCGATTTCGCGGCTTTCTATATCCTCCGAATTGAAGTTGCTGCGCGATCATCCCCTTAGTGATAACACCTCAACAATCAATCTTTTAAAAGGCATTTGGCCAACGGGGCTTGGAACTTTTAAGGGACTATGACTCGATCGTCATTAAGGGGGGGTAAGGGTTTCAGCGTTAAAAAAACACTTTTTTTGTGAATTTTTTTTGAAAGTATGGATTGAGCAAATTTATTCAAACCTTTTGTACATTATTAAGTATATTTTTAACAATATTCTGTAATTTTTTCATGCGGAAATATTGAAAAACAAGCCGGTGACAGAGCTTGCCCAGAACGTCTTAGAAAAATGACAATTTGCAGTTTTCACTATATCTCGGTCGGAAATTATCTGAAATCAAAAACCATTAAAATTTAGTCAAAGTATCATCAAATCCTCCCCCCCCCACGTTCTATGATAATTTTTTTTTCATTTAAAAATTTTTGGTGGCCGTCTAAAGTGTAAACTGCTATTTTCCACGAAAAATTCCGCCATTTTGTGGGTGGAAAACCCCCTTAATGTAAAAAAAAAATTATCATTGGACGTTGGGGGGAGGATTTGATGATACTTTGACTAAATTTTAATGTTTAAAATTGTTTAATACCTACTAAGACTTTTTACTTAAAGTTTGATTAATAAACTTTTATTTATTTGTTTCACTTAAATGTTGTATTTCTTAAAAAATCTGGAAATCCGCATCCGCGGATGTGAGCCTCTAAAAATTCATATCCGCATTCGCGGATGTCAAAAACTCTGCATCCGCAACAGCCCCTGTTATAGTGACATGCTGACATTTAGGGGTGAGTACCAGATTCCCTCGCGGGTGGAATTCACAATACCCTCAAAAAGAGTTCCGGTCTTTCATCATCTATAAATAATTATTAAAAATTATTTATCAGCATCTCGGCTATAAAATTGTGAGATGCTCGTGCTCTGATATGGATTCTGGCTTCAATGGAGTTCTTAAGTAATATTATTCATATTCTTTAACAACCAGCTGAATAATTCTGATCATTGTTGATCACTGAATAATTATAAGAAAATCATTATTGACGTTTCAGCCTTATGACCTTATGATGCTGATTTTCGCTTATGAATTATAGCATTATCCGACTTTCTACTTTTGCATGAATTGTTTAGACTAGGACATATCTTACTCTCAGTGTAACCCAGAACCAACGGCGTGGACGTGGTAACACTTGGCTTCATTTTTTGTGTTTCTGTTATTTTTATTTTGTTATTTTTATATTTTTTACGTTTATTATACATATAATATGGTTTCGCTGGTTTCCTCCCGATACGCCCCCTGGATGCTCTGCTAGTTGAGGCTCCCAGAGTTGACTACACGCAGATAGGTTGTCGCCACAAAGTGCCGAACACTTTGCGGGGCGTTGTCCTTCACGCACCTTTGACTCTTACGGTCGCCAGCCGATTATGTTATAAGGCCCAATCGGCAGAGCCGTTGCATATTTACGAGATGGAATTTTCTTTCTGTTCACCACCCTAAAATCGTGAGGAAGTTCCTTCCTGCGCTCCCGATCGGAGATTCGCACTGAATCATGAACGTTTTGTTTTTTGTGAATGAATGTTTGATTTTGTATTTTTTTTTGTGATTTTAAAACTAAATTAATATTTTATTTATTTTATTTTTATTGTAATATATGAAATAAAACGCTAGAAATAATATAACTGAAATCCATATTCTAAGTCCGTAGGTCTGACCAGGTCAAAATAATGTTGCACAATGACTTTGATTAATATATTATCACAACTGTTTATTCACTTGGATACTTTCTACTACACTTTTTACTTGCTCGGGTTCTGGTTGATACCGATTTCCTGTTGGAATCGGCGCTCTTTCTAGACTAGTTGCCCCCCATCAGGGGTTTTACATGACTATTGACTTATGCTAATGCCTTATGCTAGATTCACATAATTTAGTGAGGATGCTCCTTTGGGGTCCTATGTTGCCTAGCATTAGGTTTGACCTTCCTCCGATGAGCTTGACTTTGGAATATTGGCTGTCGGTCTTGCTCGGATTTATCGTTGAGGGTCAAGACCTAATGCAAAAGCCTGCACTTGGAATTGTCTTGTTTTGTATCCGAAGGCGCTTGACCAGCCCTCCCCCTTGATGCTCATCAATGGAATTGGCTTGTGGTGCAGTTGTCCTTTGGATGCTCGCGCTATGTTGTATGACCTCGACAATGTTGTCATCCATTGCGGTTTATTTACAATATTGAACCATGTCTCCGGTTCAAAAGGCATGCGCCTGTAGGGCCTCGATGACGCTCTTCAATGGTACGGGCCTTGGAATCGTGCATTGCTTGTTGGGTGACCTTGTAGAAATTTGCACCCAATGCAGACTCCTAAGCAGGGGGTTGACACTCCAATAGGCTGTAGTGAAACATAGAATACTTATAAAACCTACCGATCAGATGGCGCAGCGG
>JASANN010000072.1:99247-132185 GCA_031762395.1 Calameuta pygmaea | reverse complement strand
ATCTTTAGAATTAAATTTATTCGTATTTTCAACTTTATTCATTCTTCCTTCGGTAATCAGAAGCATAGCCCAATCCCGAGTAAAGTGCGAAAGCATTGACTCAAAACAGGGCAAAGTAATAGTATAATACGGTTCGGTAAAGGCACCAGACTAGGTGAATTGGCCTTCATTCTGGTTCGGACGTAACAACTTCAACAACCGTGTCATATCAAGTTTTACACAAATTCGTGAAAATGTTGACTTTTGGCCAGTTTTTTTTTAGATTCTATCTGACTGTGTACTGACTGGGTCGTTCATTGATCTTGTCTTAATTGGCAGGATTACTACCTTGCAGTTTCAATTTAGTCAAATTATCAAATCGCCAGTCCGTATTACTATTACCACTAACAAAAAAAACTGAATTTGTAACGTATTTCAAAATTCAACTTCGAGGGCCTACGTCACCTGACGCAATGAAAAGTGTGGAGCATAAAACAGGTGCGAGCGACGCGCGCACCTTTGATACAGAAGCTAACGTCTTTACACCGGCGTATAGTCAGCTGATTATTTCTTTTGTTATAGGTATCATGTCAACTGTTATATAATCAATTGCCAATCGGGTTGGAATCACTAAACTTTAATTCTTTTTTAACACGTTTATATAAATAGCTGACATAAAATCCACTGCGTTAGAGTCAACTGATTATTATTTTTATATTCTATGCAACATACTTAAACCATAAATAAATTTTCAGCCGGCTCAACCCACCGTTATTTTAACGTACTGACGCTCACTAGGCTTTATAAAAACGCCATATGAAGCATATTACATAATATCAGCCGGATTGAAACGACCGAGCAGAATATGTCGCTGGCTCCCGGACTATTAGGATGTGTGCTCGGCCAGGCCCGTAGTTGACACTCTCGGGGCCCGTAGTATTCAAATTTAAACAGGATCCTTTATGATCCACTTGAAAAATATAAAACACAAGAAAACGTTGCCACGAGGGAAGTAAGTATAAATTTAACAAATAATATACAGTCACATAATGTAGCCGGAAATCGTAGAATTTTAAGTTTTGTGGCGTGCATCTCGAAACGCCACGTCACAATGTGCATATGTACTTAAAAAAAACTATTTTTCTTTCTTTTTATTTACTCCACCTTCATCTCCCCATACCCTGTCAATAATAGTGACAATCATAGGCTGCGGCGGCGGGCGGGGGGAATAAAACATTAGGCGTATTCCTCTATACAGGCTTCAGTTAGTAACGAACTACCGGTGTGGGACGTATATAGAATCGTTAGTGCGAAAAATTATGGTGAGTCTTCCGCCAAATTATCAGCGGTTTACCACTATCTTCCACATGGATGGCTCATAAAATGTCAATCTCCGCATCATAGTTATTACTGACAACGGCAGTTATACGACACCGACGATTGACTTAATCGGTCCGTACACTACTTTTACCTTCGATCCGCACACCTGGAAGGATTTTCAAGATCATTTTGCCGAGTTAACGACGTTCTTCAGAGGCGATCTGAACCCCGATTATATCATTGTTCAGAAGATGTCTTCAGCGTACAGCATAATATTCATACAGTCGCATGGTTCGCGTATTATACAGCTGGCGTGGGAGTCTAGCAGAATCGGGGAACTGGCCTTACCCATCAACCAGGACACGTTTAACGGTTTAAAAGCAGGTAGCGAATCGTGTGAGCAATACGCTAATGCATACCCTAGGGAACAAGCTGGATCGGTTATCGGGCAAAATTGAGCTACACAGACTAGTTTTTTCCAAATTTAGTAACGCATAAGACTCATAATTTTCTGTTCCACAGCATTTCTAATCGCCTTAACCTCACATACAGTCAGGTTTTGTAACTTAATATCACGATCTATATCCCGAATTTCTCATAATTCAAACACTGCAAACAACAATTTACTGAATTATTTGTAACAATATAACGCAGAAATCAAATTTCCTTGCATATTAATTATCTATTACCCATCCATAACAATTTCAAGGAATATCTCTCCATGTTGGAATAGCAAGGCGTGTTTCAACACCTTAAACGAGCAGCGAACCCACCATTGAGTGCATTCTTATCGCTCGGAATTCACTCAAATTTTACTCACGTTACCTCCGGTCGTTCCTTTTCTTTTGGTTACTTCTAAATTTTAGTTATCATATTTAAAGGCCTCGCTAGCCACTATGGTCTACGTAACAGCACACGTGTCTTTGCTGAGGGTGCACGTCGCATGATTTTTGTCCGATTCCTTCTCGACTGCATGATGAGCTTCACGACGTACGTTGGCGATTGTGAAAGAATAGTCGTCTCCGATGATTGTACCAATGTGGAGATTCTCTTTTTATAACATCAGATTTTTCGTGACAATCTCCACAGCCAACTTCTGCTCCATTGATTTCGAACTTCCCGTATGACTGAATCTGCAATCGTGGTCCTTTCGGTGAATATCCTCTTTTCCACAGAATTCATCGTTTTTTTCGAGTGGCATAATTGCAAATTGTACCACCTTTAACTCTGATCACAACTGCATGTCCTATAACAACAAAATTTGTGGGTATCTATTGTAACGTGGCGTCATGGGCCCGAGGTGGGCCCGCCGCGTTACATTAAGGGCAACATTCCTGGGGCTAAGTCGAAGGGTCGCGCGATCGGGTCGGGAGGGGGTTCGGCTGCCAGTGGCGGTAGGGCGGATCGGACGGCGAGGCAAGTGCGAATAAGATCCTACGCCGATGAGGCCGCCGACCGCCCGCTCCCCGCAGCCGATCAGCCGGGCGCCCGAACGTCCCGGCGCGTGGCCTGTTAGGCAAGGTACCCCGGGCAGGGGGGTATTTTTGTTTTGACCGCCCGCTAGACGAGGGGTAATGAGGGGCCAGGAGTCCCCGAGAGGCGGGGAATCCTTCGGTAAAATTCGGCAAACCGGTAACAATAAGATTCGGCTATCTTCGGATTTGCCGAATTCAATCTCTTTCCGGTAATCGACCGATTAGCACGTGTGCGAAGCAGCGAGCGATTTCTTTTTCGGACGATTTTGAGGCGACTGGGCTATTCTTTTTTTTTGTGTTCGACGGGCTTTCTGGTGATTTGACGCGGCTTACGGACTGGGACTTGAGTTTGGACTTCTTGTTGTGTTGTGTGTGGTGTGGCGAGTGTGGAGGAGAGAACGGAAGTGCGGTCCGACAGCGACGCCAGCCGACCACCCGCCCCACTGGGATTCCTTTTTTTTTGAGGGGATTTGGTCCGAGGTTCCAGGGTTTAAGCCGCTGCACCGGTAAGTACCGCCGAGAGCGGCTCTCCTATTTGCACGGGTTCCCCGCGAGGAAGAGCCGGGATAGTCGTTTCACGAACCCGAGCGGAGATCGGTGGCCTAGGCGTTCGATACGCTGGCCTGCGAAGGTCTCCGCCGGGAAGAGGTTCGCCCATCGAGCTGTTAGGGTCGCGAATCGCGCCGCGAGGGGATCGCGACCGTTGATAGGGCCAGCTAGGGACGGTGGGAAAAGGTTAACCCTGCGGCCCGTCTGAAGGGCCGCGAGCGCCGTAGGGAATTATTGTACGCGTCGGGACGGATTGTACTGGCCACGTTATTCTTTTGAATAAACGGACGATTTGAACCATAAACGGCGTTGTCATTGACGTACCCCGACTTGTTCTCATCTCGTCGCCCCTACGTTCCCCTCTATCAATTTCAGCTAGCTGAGGCTGAGCAGCCGGGAGACCGTGAGGAAGCGGCCATAGGAGGAACGTGGTGCGGGTAAACCGCACCTGGCGCCCAACAGGTCGATCAGGTTCGAGTCGCGGAACTTTTCGATTTTCCAGCACGTTGGGAGCGGCCGTGATTCTTTGTTGACTACGCCGGTGGCCGGTTACGTCACAAGGTAAAGGCGAGATTTTATTAAGAGGCAGAAGGGTCGACACGTCTGGAGTAAGAGAAAATGAATCCCTAATTCTTATTTTTTTATTCAAGGTCTCAGACTCTGCCATCTCAGTAAAATCCCGTATAGCCCACAATGAAATGTAGACTGCTGAAGCACGGAGAAAGAGATAAAATTGAGCAGTTACCATCGAGAAGGCTAATTAAAAGTGAATACAACTCCCAGAATTCCCTTCAAGGAGATCGAAACATAGAAAACTGAACAATGAAGTAATAACAGTTGTGGGAAGACCACCTTGTGACTGTGTGTGAGTATGAATATTATAGCGAGCTCTTCACAGTCCGTACAGCCAAAACAAACCCTCCCAGGGTCGTAGAGGATAGCACGGAACAAAAGGACATGGAGAAGATACAGGAGACGACACGACTTATCTGCATTTGAATCCCCATGAAATCTTAAACAGCGAGAGATATCTGAAGATTCCCTGGGGAAACAATCCAGGCCACGCGAGTCGGCTTCCAAGGTCCACTTTTCGCAATGATCAGGGACCCCATTTCAACTAACACTCTCAATCCACGCAAATTGGGATTGAAGGAAATAAATTAATCTGATTTGTTTAATAATATTATCGAGATGTATAGTTTTAAATAAAGCACCCAAGTTTGTAATAAATACCTAAGTTTATGGCAAAACAGTATTGCTAATTCTAATAAAGTTATAAGTTTCGATGAGAGGACGTTTTCAATAGGAGAAGCTGTAGCAAGATCAAGTTTTCGATGTACCTCGCACCATGGTCCGAACCCGACGCCTCGTGCCAGGAAGGTTGATTATGCTGAAAACGCAAGAAGCGCCCCTGGCGGCAACTTCCGAAACCTAAAGCTTCATAACTAAGCGACCTACCCAACCATTCAAGTTTCCAGACCTGTATGTAGGGATGTTTGATACCGCAAAAAAATCGATACTTTTGATACTAAGTATCAATTGGTCAAGTATTGATTCATCAGAATATCGATTGCGCGTACATTCAAAATGACTGCGCGGAATCATCTAATCTTTAAATTAGAGGAAAAACGCTATTACGTACTTACTACATAATATACGACCATTATGTCAAAGTGTTGCGTTTAGTCCGCGTTTGGAATTTTTATTTTAACGCCGTCCTTCCGAGTATCGTGTATCATTGCTCAGTGGAGGGCTCCGGCATCTACCGAATATTTTCGAACTCCATCTCGTAGAGGTAAGGCGATTGAGTCACAGGTTGTCATTATGTTGTGTTTATTATTTGAGAAATAGTTTCGACGGCATGACTTTTATAACAGCGTAGTAATACTAGAAATGGAAATTCTCTCGAGGATTTTATTGGCTATTTGAAGGCACTACTTTTGATTGTTAGGGGGCACGCGTGTCGAGCCCTACAGTGAACTTTGCGTGTACTTCATTCTTTTCTTAGTTACCATCATGGTCGGGTGTGAATCTCGTATCTTCAGTAGTTTCGCTAACACCGGTAAGAATCTTGTAACGAGTCACTAAATCTTTTCCGTACAGCTACCTTTCCTATTGTTGTTCGCGTTTCGCGTTTTCTCCCAGGGCCTCCGCCTATCGATGATTTTCGTATCGCTAACATGGAAAAGATTCCGTGTATCGTCTATATTTCTTTTGTGAATTATTATTTCTTGATATTGTAATATTTTCCTAGCGCAAAAGTCTCGTGACCCTGGAGACCTAACAGAAGGAATCCGCGAGTTCCCGCATCTCGAGGATGCGTGTAGTGTATCGTGTTTGTCTTGCTTCTCGAGACCTCACGTATCGTTGCGTGTTGTCCCGCTTCACGGGAACTCAAATATCGATAGTAGAAATTTTCGAAAAGGTCAATTATTTTGGATTTAGTTTCATTTACCTAAATTGTTATCGATATTATGTCTTTGACTCGTTCCGAAATTGCCATTTGTTAATTGTCGAAATTCTAAATGGTCCTAAATAAAAGGACGTCTGTTATTGTTTTCCATTCCGAGGCTCTCATTCTCCTAACCGGTTCCCTCACCAATATCTAGGCCCTTCCTGCCCCTCTACCATCCCGTATCGTCTTTACTAGTCGGTGGCACTCTCTCCGTTCCTTCTGGAATTATTTTGCAGATTATTTTGCAGATTTAATAAGAATTTTATTATATCTGCATAATACTATATAAGTAAAGTAAAAGCTAAGAGAGGAAATAATAATCAGGGTTTCAGTTTTGAGGCATAATAGGATGCAAGTGAAGAAGAGATAGCAATTAAGTTTAATTGATAAAAAAGTTTATTATTTTCGAAACCGGTTATAACCGGAAAATGACCGTTACGAGAAGGATCTACGGCGTAAGAAGGTGTCACGAGATAACTAAAAGGATTTTGATAAAAATATTTTTCATAGTAATCTAAGCTAATTAATCTCATAATCAAGGTATTATCAGTTCTTAAGGATTATTGATAAACAAAAGTTTTTATTAGTTTAGTATTAAGTTTTCTAAACTATGATCGTTAGCTAGTATGCTGCTATCTCAAGAATATGGTAATCACTAATTAACAGACTAGGATTAAGGTATGATTAAGAAATGTTTATAATAACAAAGATTTATTAGTTTTTAAGAAACCTTGCAAAACTCATAATATAAGGCAGAAAGAGTTCACAGTTACGAGGGCGAGGTTAAGCTTAAATGTACTGATGATGATAATTATAACTATGATAATAATTAAAAAGTTCTAATGCGTGAGAGGAGAAATGATGGAGGCGCGTGAGGGGTAGCGAGCCAGGCTATTTAAACGAGCGCCCAGAGAGCTCAAGACGTCCATCGTAAGTGCGCCGAGAGGTTGCTTCTCTGTTCGTTCACGTCAAACAATAAAACCGCCTTGTACATCATTGTAAAGTGTATTGGGTGTTATCAAACAATTTCCAGTATTTCAATAAACATAATCCATTTTATTATTATAAAAAAGAACTTAGTTTTGATATTTCTTATTCCCCATTTAAATATAAGGGAATACTAATAAACGGATACTTACCAGTGTTGCTGCTGATCGCTGGAGAACCTGAAACAAAAAGGATAGGTGATCATTGTAAAGTGCTGTCTATTAGTTGCATCAGTGAACAACGAAAGTGGATTGACTCACATTACCTTGCTTGTTACGGGGTCAAACAAGCTGGCGACCGTTTAAAATCGAACCAGTGGACCGGAAGAACCTTTATCTCTGGGTCTACCTTTAAAGAGGAAGTTCTCAATAGGGACAGTTGGAAAATCGGTTACAAGCTTTTCTATATTCCGCATGTTATCCCATCGATTATTTTCATTTATAATTATAATCGTGTTTGGTAAAAACCGAATCATTTTATTAAACTCATGCATACATGTATGTTTTTGTTGAATTTGAGATTAAAAACATCAGCCCACCGTTTGGGCATGTGCACGAATACTATTGCCGTACCAACCAATCCGCATTTGGTCCCCTTTCGTGCTCTCCTCTTACCCTTAAATCACACTCCCCACGGAAAAGACACCGTCTAGCATTTCATACGTTCATGGTGCTGACTTAGTTTTTTATTGGAGGAGTCAACCATAAGGAAAGGAAGGAAGGAAGGAGTGAACTTCTATACTCACGGCCCTATACCAGTTTGTTTTATCATCCAATATGCGAACGGTCAGTCTTTTTCTTGTCCGCATATTGGTTTAATATAAACTTTATCCAGATTCAGTATTAATTAACTTCTTTATTTATCAATAAAATTTCTCGCGTGTAATGAAATAAGCAAAAGAAGAAATACCCATGTTTATATCATTTCATACTTTACGGTTCTATTGCGCTATTTCTATAGCCAAAATACTGCTACGAATCGCTGAAGAAACTCACAGTCTTGAACGGCCAATTAGCTAGGCCAATCAGCTTCAAGGTAACCAGCTATACGTAAGTTCGTGCAAGCGTTTTTACGTGGTCCGAAACACTGGAAATGTGTTCGAAAATGGACCGAGAGCAACTCAAGCGAAGCATCAACAGAGAAGCATCGATGCCCTCTGCACTCTCGGCTCAGTTTCGAGCATACCTATAGTGCTCCAGAATACGTAAAAACCCTTACACGAACAGATTTATTGTGTGTTATCCAGTGTTATTCAAGTAACAAAAATTGTAATAACATGGTAAATAAATATTAAAAAAAAACACGAACTACACCTACCCAGTTATATATCTGTACATAGGGTAAACAACCCAGTTATTGACCCCGTCCCAGATTGTGACCCCGACGGCATAATTTTGACTGCCATAAATACAATTTTTGTCGAATAATAATTCAATTGCCGGCTAATTAAAAAGCGTTTTTTACTTTCAATTACTGGAGAAACACACTTTTCAAATAAAATATTTTAGTATAGAAATTGATCTGTGAATAGTGTGACACCCGCTGTGAGTGGCTTCTCAGCGGCAGTGCTACACGGTGGCAGCAGTTGCGACAAATACGTCATTGTGAATTTCGTTCGTCATATAAGTATAACACGACATAAAAATGGTGTTAACATCTTCAGCAGGAACCAGACTACCGATGAGATAAGAAATTATTAAACTTTTGGTTAGATATTTGTTCAAATTCGCGGGGTCAATAAGTACGTCACATAATTGAAGTTATGTCGCTGTTGTTGACCCTCTGTTGGTCAGCTGTTGCGTCGAAGAATTTGCTTTGTTTATTTATTTTAATTTGTTTGTACCTAATGTGTGTCCATGAAATTAAATAAATTGCAATTTAACCCATTTGTATGGGGATATTCGGACATGTGAGAAAGAGGATACGCGCAGGAGGTCAATTGTATAATTCAAATGTAGTGAAAATGCTATAAGTGAGTAGCTGTTAGCCAATCGCGTGTTAGGATCAAAAGAAGATAAGCACAACGTTCTCATGAAACGCTGGAACATTTCCTCATTGGAGGAGTCAGCCATAAGGAAAGGAAGGAAGAAAGGGTCATGAATTGGATACACGCAGGGGTCAGAAACTACGACATGGGTGTTCTCGAATGTCAGAAACCCCGGCAGCAGAGAAGCGCTATTAAAATAATGATTTTATTAATAAACCTTAATTGTTTCACTTGTATAATAGGTGAATCCCATTTGGAGGTCTCTAACGCACGTGTTGAAACCTTTAGTTTTCAGTTTGACTGTATCACACGTGAATAAATAGGGAAAATCCAACCCGGCCGGTCTTAAAGTGCCACTAACTGGGCCGTTTACCCTTTGTCATGTCTCTTAGAGCTGTTGCTCGGCATAAGTAGTGGGCAGCACCCAATAATGAAGATGCTTTGAAACTGGTTTATGACGTCACGAGGTGAGTCTTGTTCTCTCATTGGCCACTGTTTTGCTGCTTCCTGCCTTCCATGCGAATGAGCCCATACGACATGCCGTCTGGATGACTAAAGTCTTTCGCTTCTATAAGCAAAATTGTGATCTAACGTTTTAATTTGTATATTTGGCACATATCCTCATTGAAAGAAGCAGCCATAAGGAAAGGAAAGAAAAGATTAGTTTATTCTAGAACAACAAACGGTTTCGCATGGATTGACCCTGTTTTGAAATGAATACTGTAAAAAGTTCCATAATTTCCAGTTAAATTGAACCTACATATTATTATCCACTTTACATAAAAACTATTAGCTAACAAACGTTTTAATTACTCCAACAATCACCGATGAACGACTAACAAACGGTCCACGAAAGAAAAAATTTAAAAAGTCGAAGTTGTTCAGCAGGTTATTCGGCGGGCTACACAATACAAGCATTTCTGTTATTTGCCATACGAATACGCGCGAGGTTATTCGTCTGATTACAAAAAGCAAAATTTTTTTATATTAAGCGGACAAACAATCACGACATTTTTTGTCCAGTAAGAAAAAGTAGCCTCTTTAGTGTTTTCTGAACGAATAATCTCACTGTTACTCGTTTTGCCGTACGTATAGCTACAACCTATATTAATTTGAATAAATTTTTGAATTGGACAACAACAAAGAAGAAAATGGCCACTCCTCATTGTTGAGCATCATATTTCAAGTTTTATGCTATAATAATTCAAGCTTTATAACAAAAATATGTGGGCTTTTACAGACATAAATAATATTTTTCCAATCAGGTGTACAAAATTAATTATTATCATATATTTTCTGCATAAAAAGTATAAAAACCTGCAAGTTTGTAATATCATTCAAAATGGCGGCTAGAGTAATGTAATTCATCGAATGAATTACAGATGGCAGTGAAAATGCAAGTAAAATTGAGAAAAGGACGCTCAGTGCAGTTTGCCGTTCAAGAAAATCCTCTGGTTATTCATCGTAGAAAAGGTAAAGATTCTGGGTACTGTGTCGTTCCTGTCCGTTGCCTGGACGTAAATGGCGTTGGTACTACGGCCTCCTGGGTGCTTCGGCTCGCTGCCAATCGTACGAGGTTGAAAAACGAAAATTTCAAGTCAGTGTTGGCAACTTTTTATATATTAAACGGCGACTACGACCCGAGGCATTTATGCTATGGATTGCGCTCGCTAAATATTTATGTTCGATTTGCAATTGTTGTGCACACATTTTTATTGTTATTCACTTTCAACGGTTATACTTAGTACTCAATCGAGACATTTTTAAGGGTGCTACAAAGCATCAACATTGTTCATAATTGACTTTTAACTTCACGAGTACTCCCTGCTAATGTTATGCATGATTTACGCTTAAATTTATCATAGGCCCATTATTTGTATTTATTTGTACATTAAAATTATCAGCACTTTTACATTTTTGTTATGTAAGGAGAAATCGTATGATGTGCTGTAGCTGGTTTTCAAAAAATAAATTGATTCCAATGCAATTTCTTTTTATGATAATATGCTCTTCAATAACTTATTGTCCATTTCCATTTTTTTTTGTATAGGGATAATAGTTTAATTTAGTACTAATGTTTCTGTATCTTAAATTATATTAGCAATTTTATGGTTAACACCACTGATGGCAAGTCAAAGCATACCAATGCTATATGACATTATCAGGAAAACTATTTTGCTGATTATCATTTTTGTAACTTATGGGTTACAATAAAAATATATGCTCTTTCTTTTAGAACACTGCAAAGATGACAGCTGATTCTGACAAGGATTGTACACACTGTTTGATATGTAATAGTAAAGTTGGCGTTTCCACTAGGAACAGTGTTAGAATCTTTAGTGGGAATTCAGTAACAGCATCAGAGAAACCCCTTGTTGATACGATATGTTCTGTTTTGGAATTGGAATTAACTGAACAGAATACACACTCTCTAGTTATTTGTAAAAAATGCTATAAATTATTTAATGAGGTAACATTATAATAGTAATATTAAATAACAGCTAATGGTATTTCTCTTTGAGTACAAAATAGAATATAGCCTTTTTATTTTAGGTGGATGAATTAGAGACCAGATTGTCAGAAATAAGGCTTGAAATATTTACTAATTATAAAAGAACTATAGCAAAAATTTCTGGTGTTCCTCAAGGTGATGACGAATGTAACGATCATGACTATGTTGACAACTCCGAATTGCAAAATACAGGTGATCCTACTGTAAAGTTTAGTCAGAAATTGAAGAAGAAGTGTGTGGAAATTAAAACCTCATTGAGCCCTGAAAATGTTTTGCTGGTATGTTAACTATATTGATATTGTTTCCTGATGATATTTTACCTGTATTATATTTACAATCTTACATTATAGGAAGAGAAAGAAGACCACGAAGAGCAAGAGGAAGAAGAACTACTAGAACAAGTCGAAGAACCAGAACAGATCATTATAAAAGTTGAAGCATTATTGGATCAAAAAGATCCTGATGATAAATCAGAATTTAGAAAGAGCAAAATGAACATTAAGCAAGACAACATGCAAGATCAGGTTTAGTTTTATTATTTGAATTATAGAATATGTGTGATTATGCGTCCATTGTCTAATTAAATTTTCATCATTTAGCAATTGGTTTTAAGAAATGACAACGAGTATACTTGTCTTTTATGCCCGGACGAGGAAAAATTCACTGGCGATCCAAAGACGATAATTAGCCATCTGAAAACTATCCATGACGCTCGTCTTTACATTTGTGACATTTGTGGAATGGTCTTTCGTAAACGAAACAAACTCTCTGTTCATCTGGATGATCATGTAGCCAAGGAGGAAGGTGATTTCCAGTGCGAGATATGCAACAGGATATTTAGTAACTTACGACTGTTTAGAATTCACAAGCGTATCCACTATCCACAAGCCAAATCCTGGCCCTGCGAAACCTGTGGCAAGAGATACAGGTGTGATATAGAAAATTTATATAGTTCATTTCATTCAATTCATCATAAATACATTTTTTTTAAAGCTCGCGAAATTTGTTGGAGGAACATATTAATACACATACTGGGGTGCGACCGTACGTGTGTGAAACATGCGGCAAGGATTTCGCATCTAAGTATACGTATAAGGCGCACATAAAAACGCATGAAATTCGTCCAAGGCCCTTTGAATGTACTCAATGCAATAAGACATTTCTGAGCCAGCAAAATCTTAATCAGCATGAAAGGACGCATAATGGCGTTAAGGAATATATATGTCATCAATGTGGTAAGTTATTCGTGCAACATTTAATTATTGGTTACAAAATACGTTTTTACATTAATCGATGCACTTTTGTAACTGTATAGGCAAAGCATTTGGTTCGCCACACAATTTGGAAGTGCATAATATTGTGCACACTGGCTACAAGCCCTACATATGCAGAATGTGCGGCAAGGCTTTCGCAAGAAAAGCCGAGATAAGAGATCATGAAAGAACTCATACTGGCGAAAAACCGTACCAATGTGAATTTTGTGGAGCGACGTTTAGGTATGCTTAGAATTTTTAAATTTAATATAAAGTAGCTCTCGAAAGAGTAATGCTGATTTTTCCTGTTACAGTCAAAGGTCGAATTTGCAATCACACAAACGAGCAACGCACTATAATGACAAGAGATACAAGTGCAATGATTGCGGAAAGGGTTTTAAAAGACGTAGACTTCTGGACTATCACATAAAGGCCGCACACACTGGTGAAAGACCGTTTAAATGTGAAACTTGTACTGCTACTTTTGTATATCCAGAACATTTTAAGAAACACATGAGAATCCACACAGGGGAGAAACCATATCTCTGCGAAGTAAGTATAATTTTAAGTGATAATGTATATTGAATGTTGTTGAAATATATATATATCATTTACTCATAGGTCTGCGGTAAAGCTTTTAATAGCAGAGATAACAGAAACGCTCATCGTTTTATACATAGTGACAAAAAACCGTATGAATGTTTAGTTTGTGGTATGGGATTCATGAGAAAACCATTATTGTATGCACATATGCAAACGCAGGTGATTAAATATTTTTCGGTTTTTGAATCATCGTTTATTTGTTCAGTATTTAATAACATTTCAATTTCTTAGGGACACTTGAACGATACTATCGTCGTTAATCAACCTAGATTAACTACAGAGGATGATCAATTGATAGCCATTCCCGATGAAGATGTAGAACTTTTAATGGAGGGTGCAGATAACGAGCAGGTAATATACAATAAAAAGTATAAACTGTAGAAAAAATAATAATAGCCATAAACTTCATTGGCACTTACTACAATCTAAGAAAATAATTGCTTTTTACTTTTATCAGGTGGAAGAAACTGAACTTTATATAGCGGAATTGAAGGACCATGTTATCATTCAGCAGGGCGAGGAACAGATGTATCATGAAGAAAATGTCCTAAGTATTCCAGCCGAAGATGCAATCGGTGAAGATGGTGTAGAGCATCTTGTCGTAGACGGCCAGGTAAGATAATTGTAAAATGCCAATTGACATTTGATATACAGTGGGACTTCATAATTGAAATTTCTATAAGTTAGAAACCTCTATGAGACTATGAACTCTCGATTTTGCTAACGCCTTCACTTTTATAACTTGAACAGCCCGATAGGCCGAAACTATGATAACTCCAAGCATATTTCGTTTCCCTCGGGTTACGAGTTATCGAAGTATCTCTGTAACTAGGAATATATGCATATATTTTTGATTGTTAGATAATGCAAAAAAAATACAATTTTGGTTCTTCTTTTTGTTATCAATGATTTAGATCAACTTTACTGCAACGGAAGTAATGGAATGTAAAACAGAAGGTTCCGAACAAGTTGAGGAAGTTTACGGGTATAATGAGAGCGAGGATGGGGAAACGATAGTTGTGCCAGCATCTTCAGAGTACAAGGAAATGGTTGCAGATTCCAAAGGTGCAGTTCGTCTAGTTCAAATAAGAATCCCCTCATCGTCGAATGGGGAAGGTCGCAGTTGGTTGAACATAGTACAAAATACATGAGAAGGGATAGGGAAGAGACTCATTGGGATTTAAAAGCAGATCTTGTTAATGCGACATGATTCAAAAAATGCTGATGCAGCAAATTTAAGAATAACTTTGCAAGCCTAACTTACATTTGTTTTATTTTTTAAGGTGATTAAGATAGATTTATATTCAGATGATAATTGTAAGTAGTATCCAGATGTAGTATATATACGGTTCGATTAAATCTTAAAACCGAATTTTGCATTTCTTCATGTTCATCAACCATTTCACTGGCTGCGGACTAAATTACTTTGAGTATTATTGTTATATATTCGTTATATTTAGGTTCGCATTTTGTTATTAGCATTTTTGGGAACATAACATGAGAACTTACAATTTTTTTTATAATGGACCAGTAAAGAAGATGGAGGGAAAGAAGTAGCCAATTAAATTTCATAGAAAAAGAAACGTGTCATTTACTTTCCTTTTTAATAAATATACTTAAAAAAGAATCCATTGTGTCATTTTATAATGTCGCTATTTGTGATTTCACCTAATGGTCAGAAACGAGAATGTGTGACACCACTGAAATGAAATTTCCCTGATGAATATTATTCTGCAATGTCAATGCATCGGAAATACAATATTCTGTTATGCCGATGCATATCTCAATATATGCTTAATGCATATTTAATTGCATTGTATTTTTGATGCATCGGAATTTCTAGAGAATAACGATTCACGAAATGTCATTTCAGTGATATGGTACATTGGGTTTCTGATCCATTAGGTAAAATCACGGATACCTTATAATTTATCATAGTTACACCTATTGCTGATACCATGTAGTTCAATATATTATCCAAGAGATGGCGCAGTGTATGCTTCAATTTGATTACTATTATATTAATTAATAAACTTTACTTGTACTAAACATTAATACCCCTATTTGCCCAGTCCTCATTAAAGTATAATATAAACGGTAAGCATTTACATGCTAAATTTGAGCTAAAATATGTTGTCATAATTTGAATACACAAATTACTTCTAAAGTTTTCAAACCATAAAATTGGAGTACTAATAATCATTTTTCAAATAAATATAAAATGTTGAAGGTATTAATTACCAGCTACCGAAATTAACCATTGACACGTTGTATCTTATAAAAATTAAAAAAACCTTGGACAACAATAATTCTAAATTAATTTAACAGCAATAGGGACCACCCACAAGTAAGTAAATTATTTCACAATGATAACTCGCCGTTACCGTGCGAACGCTGCAAAGTTCCCTGTGGGTACCTGGTAACAGGAATCCGCCCTGGGGTCAGAAAAAGGATTAACACAAGGCAAGAACGAGGAAAAGATGGCGAACTGCCGTAGTGAATCAGCGGTAGACGATGCACGCCCCAAACTCTCACGACCGACCTCCTCGGTTTCTTAGAATTTCACCAGGAGACGAGCCAATCGGACGGTGAGATTTAGCTCCATTCAAGCAGCATGTCTTGCGGCCGTGACGCGTAGTACAAGTAACGCACGGCAAGGAAGAGGCTCAGTATTAAATTAATATCGGAAGAAGTGTTCGCCAGGAAGTGGTCCGTCTTTGCGCGTTGCCCAGAATCACATTATAACCTTGCGTATTAAGCATAACACTCAAACGTCGCACACCGTTTCCTGGAAGCGATTGATCTACTCATCGCTGCTCCGGTTCGTCGACAGTGTCCGACAATATTGGAAGATTTTTCCTCCTTGCTTCTTGATGTAAGACCCTCTTCGCTTACCGAGAAACTTTGAATGGTGGATGACGAATGCCGAGGAATACCAGGAAGCAAGGAAGTGACTCGTACTCGCCGGTATAGTCATTTTGATCAAATGGTCTGACCATTCAGAAATCTTCGGATGTCTCTGAATCATCTCTTCTGCCAGAAGGAAGTGGAGGAAAGTGTGTCGGTGGAGGAGGAACAGGATGACCGGGATGATAATCACGTACACTGTCAATTCCAAAGTCTTGCCAGTCTGGTGGAGGATGGTTGTCGCGTAGAGACCGCCAAGGGAAGTTGGCCAGTTCCTGATAAAGATAAAGTAATAAAAGGGAACATAACGAGACGTTATCCTTCCGATTTTCGTGGGAACCAGTGCACTCTTCGTCGTAAAGTTCTATCTGGATATGAAGAAGATGGTAGCGGAAATGGAGATTGCGCAACAGATAAGGAAACATCACCGGTGTCGAGTGTGGAAATTGGCGACGTCGAGGAGCAAATTGATAACGAACGGATTATGGTTCCATCAGGTAAATTTCCTTTGAATTTTTAATATTTCTTTCTTAGGATAACCAAGGACAACCGTTCGTATTAGTGAAGGTCGTTGCGAGAGAGGTCCGGCGTCGCGACGGTTAAACTTAAATAATTTCTCAGAATAGGATAGTCATTTCTATACGCATACACTGATAGAACGCCAAATTTACATATAGTATAAGTCAAGTTTAAATAACGCTAAATTGCAATCGAATATTTTTGCTCGATTGAATGAAAACAATTTCCTGCAATAAACAGATACACGAGTCTTATCACATTAATTGACGCGTACAGATCCTTCAGAATGGACCGCGAATCACGTAGCCTCGTGGGTGACATTCTGCTGTCGTGCCTTTTCCATAAAACCGGTGCCTTCTTCTTCCTCGCTGCCCTCCAGCGGTAAGGAACTTCTGAACTTGCCGGCTGACACCTGGCAACGAATAACTGGTGGTCGCGTCCTGGCTCGTCACCTTGGATATCTTCGTCTTCAGGCGACTGGTATTTACAGTCCTGAACTCTTGCGCGAAGAGGACATCGATGCTGATGCTGATGACGGTGATGAGGAGGATGAGATGAAAGGTCAGTATTGTATGTATATAATTGCAACTACATATGCAGATGAATTAGCACACGGTAAGACCTACAATAGAGAAGGGTGGGTAAGACGGGCCTAGTGAGGCAGATGTGTACCTGTAAAATCAGTCAGGGTGTCTAAGTTACAAAAAATATACAGGGTGGGGCGGAAATCATGGTACAATCAAAAAGAAGGTGATTTTTCATGGAAAGGTAAATTAGAAATTGTAGAATACATTTTTTCTTTGCGAGGCTTCTTAAGGAAATTCATCGGGTACACGTGCACCGGACTGATACTCGACTTAAAGGATCTCGCTGGGGGACTGTTTTCTTTTCTTCGTATTTCTATACAATTTTACGCCTCGAAATAATTCGATCAATATTTCAATCTCGAAACAATGTATTTTATTAATTTACATTTCATAAAAAATATCCATCTCGTTTTCGCATAAAAAATGTTGCTCGTAGAATCAGAGAGACATGAACAGTTTTTAGCGTGGCTTTAAACCACATTGTATAAAAATATCAAAGAAAATAGTTAGCGAGATTCCTTAAGTCAAGTAATAGTGAAGTGCACGTGAATCCGATGGATTTTTAATGTCAATTTTCTTAAAGATGAAGTCTCGTGGAGAAAGAATTTATTCTGCAATTTCGATTTACTTTTCCATGAGGAATCAGCGCCTTCTCGGTTGAACCATGATTTTGGCTTCACCTTGTATTTATGAGTCATATATGATCAGTGTAAAATTTTTGCGTAATGCTTCGCCTCTATAACGTGAAAACCCCGATAGGTCGAAACTACGATAACTCGAAGCATATTTCGTTTCTCGTGAGATTCGAGTTATCGAAGTTCCACTGTACATACATATAAGAAATATGAAATTGCTACACAAACGGTGTTGGAAATCTTCGAGAAAAGTTAAATGACCTTTGACCTCAGATCATCATTCGATTCCCTGTTCCACGTAACCTATATTATTGTACTCGTACAGAGGTATTACGATTTCTATAAGGTACTTGAATAGGTATCAGAGAATTGTTTCGCACCGTAAATCTGAATGACACAGAGCCTCTATGGCTTAGGGGTTAATAGGGGTTTTCACTTCGGACTGAAATGACCGGAAGAGGCTAACCGTTCCCAAGGGTAGCCTCCCTGGACGCCGGCCACCTTCGACCTTATCTAAAGCTTCAACGTGAGCGCGATCTATTATCGATAAGAGCAGTCCAGCAGAAAAGTAAATATCGGGGCGATAATAGCCTATCTTGGCTATCTTGATTATCTTGGCCATATAAGTAAATAGATGCACTCAATTCTCTTAGAAATCGTACCATTATTTCTTGAGTTCTCTTTTCTCGCCTTTAGTGCTCTTAACATTGACATTAAGATAATGAATACATGCGTGCTATCGGACAATTCTATTTTTATGGTTTCTTCCCTCGTATCTTGATATCACCTGCTTTATATTAGTAGAAACATCTAACGCGTATAGTCGGTTCGCGAGTTCAATGTTTTCTTTGACAGTTCGCAAACAATGCAATCTTTAGGCAGTCGCACGTGGCTTTTTATGAAATTACGGAAAATATGCTGAATGAGAAAAATAAAATATGTTTCGGTGCACAAATATGCACATGCATACTTTGTAACAAAAATTATGTACAGAGCCACGCGTCATCTACTAAGAAATGCATTCTTTGCAAAATGTTAAAAACAAATACATTTAACTCATGGACAACAAATCGTTGCATATAATACACAATATATCATCGATATATATCACTTATTAAAAAAATTAAAATATATATAATTTTTATATTCCGAAAATCTCGATCCGTACATCGCGATTACATATAAACATCTATAACAAGATACGGTTATATCTTTAAATGTTAACCCTTAAAAGTACGAATTATTATTTTTATTAAAAAAAATTAAATAAGTAAGTCCAAAACGGTATGATTTCATTCAGGTATCAGCGATGGACTTGAAAATGATTGGTACCATTTTTGATGCTCTATGTACTTAAGAATTAATTAGTACATGCGAATACTATAGTGACAAATTCAAGTAATTGTAGGCAGCTTAAGGTACTTTTTGCTAAAACAAATGTTTAAGAGACATAAAATATGCTTTACTGAATCCACAACGAATCAATGTCGCATTCCTATACTATTTTCTTACTGCATTGTGATGTTCACATAAGTAATTCTTCTACTACATCTTAATTCTAATCGTCTGACTCTGGAAGATTTTGTTCCGATGGTCATATAATTTTACATTGTTATATAGTCGTGATATTAAAGTTATACAAATTCCTAAAAAATCCCAACGAAAAGAAACACATGGCTATTATTATTAAGTATATATGTATAATAATAAGTATTATATGAAATCAGTAAAATTTTATCACATGAAAACTAACAATTACATTGACAATTACGCGTTCCGTTTATTAACGCTTTAGAATCGGAGTAATTACAGTATACACATTCGTGTACTGTAAATTCCAGTAGATATGCCTCGAGGCGTTAAGATATTCTGGACTGGTCGAATGGGTAGTCATCGCAAAGGAATTGAAAAAAAAATTGTCGAAGGAAACGGTCTTGATACCAGGAAGCGAAAGTTCAGCCAAGATCCGGATGAATGACCGTAGATGAATCATGCGTAACGGGAAAAAGTTTGATCTTGTACCATATCATCGAAGTGTACCCTGCATTGCATACGTAGGAATGAGCTGTGAATATTTTAATTAAAATAAAAAAAGTACTTTGTATAAACAATAAAAAATGTGTAATTCAGCACCATTTGTACAGTGTGATTCAGAAACGTTATAAAATTTGACAAACAAAAATTTACTCCTACTAAGTTATTTCCGAAAGGCGTTGTATACATAATTTCTTATATATCTGTTATATCGCTATAACAAATTTCTAAATATATATTTACCCCTCGAATCAAATGAAGATTGTAAGGTAAAGCGAAATTATATCGACATCATTAAACTTTTGAAATTTATAGGCCGCGACATCTTATTCGTCATTTGTTCAATATGGTGCATGCCAAAAGAAAAGATGAGAAAATACCACGTAAAACCGCATGATTCACTGGCGATCAAAACAAAACTCTCGACGCATCTTGTAGGAGCAAAAACAGCATAGAAAACATATGGGACATTGGATGGATGTGAAAGAGTATCAAAAAAAGAAACGGAGTAAGAAAATATATAACCGACCGACATACCACAGAAAATCTGCTCCTGTGCCCTTCGCCTCGTGTCTGATCTTCTCCGTGTTCCGATACATCGGTAATCCTCAAGTTTTACGCAGCATTAGACTTTTAGATAGGTCTGTGGCTGGACGAAGGTTCGACGAGTTGCCGAATTTTTTCATGAAGTCTCTTTCGCCCGATCGATTATTCCACCATATGCACACGTGAACTCGGCACCTTAATTTTGACACGTTCAAAATGTATAAGTATACTCAAAGCCAAACTCAAGATGTTTCACAGCAATGGTGCAGAAAACGAGAGAGATCGCGCGCATACACTAACGAAGAAATATTTTTAAAAGACCATCTGATATGGGAGCCAAACATCGTAAACGCTATGAGGTTCTGTACCTTTATTTTATAAGTGGCGTACAGAGAAACTCTATACCGATTAATATTTTTTCTACAATAGCAGACACCAAAATTCGCAGTGACAAGTAAAAAATTCGATGTTCGAGTATCACCGTATGGCGCCGTGAAAGTTCCGTCCATCCCAGACGCATTTGGCAAACCGGAGCTTTGAAGCTTGCGAATCTTGGCACGCTAAGCTCCCTAGATATATAGTTCGCTTGAATAACGTTGTAGGCACTTGCGCCCCTCTGCCGTTTATTAAACGAATGAGTGTTATCGCGGTGAGAGTCCTCATGAATAAACCATCGAGTGTTTGGGGGCTGGGCCATGGGGTCGCGTGGGGGGCTACGGGGGTGTACGGTGGTCTATGGTGGTGTACAGTGGTGTACGGGGGTGTACGGGGGTGTACGGTGGTGTACGGCCTCACAGCGAGAAAGTCTAACGGACCTGGGGCGGTAAGCTCACCACGGGGCGCGGCTATATTGTTTTCTTGATGAGCGCAAAACATCCCCGGGATCTTCGGCCCTCCCTGAATAGACTACCCAGGAACCCAGGATAGACTAAGGGTTGCGTCTTGCGTGTCACTTTTCTCCGTTTCAATTCGAATTTGCTGCTATTGTCAATTAATATGATTAAGTCTTATACGGACTTTAGGCTGCAATAATACCAAGTAACTTTCCGTCTTCAAATCTATATACTCGTATCTAGAGTCTATAAAAAAGAATTTTAAGACTGAAATATGGGAAGAGCAGACCAACCTGAACTTGGACGCTTTTAAGTTTTAATATTTATTTTCCAAGCGAAAAAAGGTGCAAGTGCAAGGCACATTGTTTCTTTGTATAAAACCTCGTGGACTTTTGGATGAATTTATTCTATTGCGAAGGAAGATGTCTAGAAAGAGAGCAGAGAGATACGGAGCTAAGGGTAGAGGTAGGGTGGATGGTGCGAGGTCACCCCACGGTGACGATAGACAGTGGGAGGTCGGTAAGGGCTCGAATGAACAGGGGCAAAGGTCGTGCTCAGTCACGTTCCGTCCGGCGAGTAGTAAACTTTCTATAATTTCGTCTCCGGCTTTATCATTTATAACATAGACATTCGGATGACTCCGCTCTGAATTAGTTTATGTGCGAAGAAAAATTGAGGACCCCGAATAACCCTTATCTTCCAATTAGATAATGACCAATTAAACAAATAACTTTGACCGTATGGGTGAAAAAGTTTTTGAATGCAAGTTGGTGCGACTTAAAGAATTTCGTGGAAGATCAATTGCATCGTCTTTCGTTTATTACGCAAATGAAAGGACAGTAACGTGTGCAAATTGAATTTGAGTTCGTGCTTTGCGAAAATGCCGATTAGAAACTTTACAAAGTTAAACGGTTCACGCCGCGATTGTCTTTTCTTTATGGATTTGAACGTTCGTTCGCGATTTTTCAACGGGCATGAAAATTTATTATCCTTTGTCGAGGATCGGTAAGCATCCTATCGCGCGACTGCATCCTTCATTGGGCAATATGTAAACGATCGACCAGAATCGACACTCGACATAATTATTAGATCTGGTTGGTGATGAAAACCGCTTGAAAATTGAATCTACGATGGACCCGTGTCCTGCATCCAAGGACCACGTTGCACGGCACTCTTAGGCAACGTCTTTGCGCGTAATGTGGAGGATTCAAACGCATCCCTTGCATCTTCAACAAGACGCCAGGCTACACCCTTCGACAGCCGCCATTCTTTATAACGGTACTCAATTTCGACTCTCGATAAATGCATTGTGCATTATTTTTACAGGTTATGTGGACATTTTTTTTTCATTTTCACATTTGGACAAATTATACTTACCGATAATTCGTCTCTGGCGGGAATATTGAAAGATATATTTACATTAATTTGTGGGTTCGCTTAAAAAGTTTTTGATATGCTAGCTTTTGAGAAGAATCAGGACTTTATTGAAAATGTAATCATTCGTTTGGAATTTTTAAAATTCTGACAGTTACACACCTACCATCCAAATATTAAGTCGATCATCCACATCGTTTACTAAGTCTCGACTGTCAAAGTTACTCTGTGATGCATGTGAAGATACTTATGAATCTTCAGGAATGTTAGTTATAGGATTCTAATGAATGAAAAAGCTTAATTTGCTAGATGAAAAACTAACGAGAGCACTTGCGCCGTTACCTTGAGATAGTACAAAAATTAGATAGTTTTCATCGTTGATTAATTATATTACAAAATTAATGTGAAATTAACTTGTTTTTGCCCCAACGACTGAACGTGCGGTTGTCACATTTGCAAATTATTTATTGCAAATGGGACCTTTAAAATATTATCAATGAATTATATCTATGTTTGTATTGACAAGAACTGTGTATCTGTGAATCTTAGCGTCAACATTTTTTACAATATCGACATTTTTTTCACTCTAAAATTTGGTCTGAAAAAGTTGGCACCCTGCTAAAATACTGAGTTTTCACTCATTTTCCCCTATGCTACAAGAGGTCATTATATTATTTAATTTTATAAGTTATAACTGATACTACGATGCTTAAAGATCATATGCTATCCTAACCCTAACTCGTAATTAAAATTATAATTTCCAAAGTGTTTTTGCATGTCTGCTACTTCATCATGTCGTAGATGCTGAATCTATTCGGATGAAATTTGGCATAGAGATAAATTTCATCAGTCTCAGATTAACTCTTAGGAAACTTTTTATCCTGGAAACTTAAACAGTTCCTGAGGAATCAAAATAATTTGCACACAACAGTACACCGCACAAAGCTAGTATGTAATAAATTGATTTTATTAAATTTCTCATGGAAAATAGGAAACAGGGAATTAAGATCAAGAAAGGAATTTTAGCATTAAAAAAAAAATGTAATTAATACATTATTAGAAACGTGAAAAGTCGAATCTTCACTGTTAAAATATATGCCTTTATCGCTATTGGACTATTTGGCATAAATCTACGATGAACGGATGAAAGTACGTTTTACTTCATATAATATATGTAGGTACAGAATATCCCTCAAATATTGAATTGACTTTATTTCCCTGCAATATTTTGAAGCAGTGATGCGTTACTAACCGATTTACATAGATTGGCGATGACTAATTTACTCTTATTATTTAAACAGAATTTTTTGACTTTTAAGCAAATGTGTTGTCAGCACTCAAGAGAGCACGCAAAGAATAATTGTTTTAGTCGTATAGATTAGTAGTTACACTTTTTTGTTAAATCACGTGACATCGTTCTTGAGTCGGTTTATAAAAAAAATTAACCCATCGACCAGCACGTAGTTACATTGCGCACTATGAATAACAATACTTTGAATAACTAAGACCAAAATGATAGATTAAGAATATTGATACTCGAGTCTTGAAATGATAAAAAAAATGGTAATTTTATCAAAAAATTATACGACAAAAAAATGATGATAGTTCATGAAAAATCATCAGCAGGACAGATACTCATTTTGGTATTAGCTAATCTTCTAGTACATATAACTGTTCGTAATTCTGGAAGAACCCAAAAGAGAAATTGACTCAATAAGACCCTTCTCGGAAACGTCATTGAATTTTTGGAGATGACGACGATGCGATAAAGAAGAACAGCGGCAAGTCGCACACTCGTTTACTCTGATTGTACATAGGACGATTGTATAAGCGGCCGTTTGGTAGGGATATAGAGGAGTGGTAGAGAGAATAATCTACGAGGAGTTATAAACTGTGCGCTTGCGTGTTCTTCACTGATTTCTCAGAGAGGCTGGGCCTTCTGCAACGGACGTGCTCGCTCATTGGCTCCACGGGAAGCAGCAGTTCAGGGGCGGTCGGAGGAGGTCAAGTACAGCTCTGGCAATTCCTACTGGAGCTACTCTCGGATTCGTCGAACGCTTCGTGCATCGCCTGGGAGGGCTCGAACGGCGAGTTCAAACTCACCGACCCGGATGAGGTAGCTCGTAGATGGGGCGAACGCAAGAGCAAGCCCAATATGAACTACGATAAACTCTCACGAGCGCTCAGGTAGACATACCCATTACCAGAAAGTGTCTGTCCAGATCCCAAACGATGGATACGACCAACACGCATTATAATTTTTCGTAAATTTCAATCGAATTATCTTGCTGATAATTTAATTAGGTGATTTTACAGCATCGACGATTTAAACTAATTTCTCAATTTTTAGGTACTACTATGACAAGAACATTATGACGAAGGTGCACGGAAAGCGTTATGCCTACAAGTTTGATTTTCATGGACTGATGATAGCATGTCAGGCCCAGGCTGGTGTCACTTTGGACCCAATGGGTTCACCACGTGGAACAGGTCCATGTCATCCGCATCATTCTCATCATCTTTATGGAACCGGAGGCTCTGGTGCTTCTGCACAAGAAGGAACGTTACCCTCGGTACCACCTCCTTCGGCACCGCCACCCCCACCAGTACCGCCGCCACCTCCACCTCCACCTCCACCACCGCATTATTGCTGGCCGTATCATAGATGCTCACCACCCACCTAACGAATATTCCCTGCCACGGGGATTTCATCAGAAAACTTCACGACGACGAGATTTTACCTGGTACACCAGGAAACAGACCCTCGATTACCTCCGTCGGCATTTCATTATTAACAGTCAATGCTCAACCGAATCCTAGTCTAGTTCAATCCGCATGCCGGCGTGTCGCAACATAGAACATAGAACGGTTATTGTTTCTATGAATTTAGATGTCGTCCGGGAAGAGAATATTTTAATTTTTGTATTATATAATTGACAACGATGGGAAATACTTGATAGTGAGGGAATTAGGATTTTTATTTTATCCTTAAGTTTTTAAAAAATTATCCCCTTCTTGAGGAATATTATGAGACAAAATTATGTGCACATAAAAGAACAGTTGAGTCTATTGAGCAGACCTGTATATGGGATAGAATTAATCGACTGCTTAATAAACAGTAACCAGATTGTACGCAATAATTTATAATATTAACCAGCAAACACCTCTTTTGACCATTAAATCTCAGCTACATGAATTCTATGTTGTTACATAGCAACTGCATAACGGTTACATAAATATGCGACACATCCCAAAAAACACATACATAAAAGCGGACAAGTCAGCAAGGCTTGTTGGTCCATTGCACCTGTCAATGAATCAGTAACGTTTGGTTACTGGGCCGCGTTTTTGTGTTTGCTGGGATGTTCGTTGGGTATGTTGTTGATTTGACTGTACGTCATTACAGTTATTGTTATTCTACGCCATGGCAGTTTACCATACACTGTACGTAAATTGAAGAATTAAGGTTTCGAGTATTTGGCATTGTGCATATTACGATCGAAGTCCTACAAATATTGTAGATATTTACGTCAAAGCGAATTATAATTAATAAATAAACATATATGATTATTGTAAGAGTCCACATAAAATCTTACTGTTATAAATAGAGATGGAGCTCTATATCGTTCACGTTCATCCAGACCCTTTGTAGTTTGTCATCGACTATGTTTTCATCGGAGTCGAATTCAAAGGTAAAATATGTATGTGGTATATCTATATCGGATGTCTCAAAATTCGTATACACGGACCACGTGGTTGCCTTTTTTCATGTGAAACTGAATATTACCTTCGGCGGAAAAAATTTCATCCGACCAGTAATTTCAAAGCTATTCCAGTTTTAAGTCGACCAATATTTCAATTGCGAGTACCAATACAGTGAGTGCAGCTCGTGTGGAGCTGTACACCTAGACTCCAAAAATTATGATAGGGAACACCTGACACCGAACACTGTGACGAGATACTCGTAGACTGTATATGTTTGAATGCTATACTATATTATTCCCAATAAGTATGCCCGTAGGATGCGATAGACCATTGGCTATGTATACTTCTAATTGTAAGTATACTTTTTAGTGATCAATCGCAGATCTACCGCATATTCAATCGGTTTTACTCGATGACGCTCATGTGCTACTGCAATTGTATTTGCATAACCAATGACCTTATTACGCCCGTAGGATGCGAGAGACCATTGGCTATGTATACTTCTAATTGTAAGTACACTTTTGAGTGATCAATCGCAGATCTACCGCATATTTAACCGGTTTTACTTGGTAACTCGGTATCAATCTCGGGTTAACCAATGACCTTATTAAGCTTCTAATCTCATTCATGTCGCTGGTTGATAACACTCGATTGGTCAACTTTAAACTTGAACATCCAGGAAAAATCATTTGATCCGACTTGATGTGATTGAGACCTAACTAGATCTGATCAGATATCCATCTTGGGAACTTTGGATCGTTCGGATGAGATTCCAGATATCGTCAAATAAGATCAGATCTACATGACTTGAAAATTATCCTAATGTTGTGTAAGATCTGATCTTATCGGTTCAAGCAAGATGATGTCAGATGAATCAGTTCTAATAATTTTTTATCGAATATCTTTAACGTTAATGATTGGTTTAAATTTTCTTAACGCTCAACTTAGAGTTCAGTTTCATCTCAAGAATGCAACTGGGTCGATCGCGTATGCGAAATTTAAGGAACCCTGTATATTAGTTAGCTATAGATATACATTCAATGTATCTCAACTATCGTGAAACTCCCGTGAAACGTAGCCATATTTATATTTGTATAGTCAAAGATATATAGATAATAACTACTTTGGTCAGGATATTTAAAAAAAAAAGGTGAGAATCAAATATTTTGATACAGATATTATATATATAAATTATTTATATTCAAAATGATAACATAAATAATCTCGTAGAACACTAATGTTCCAGGAATATTTACAAAATATCTTATAGAATTTGTAAATGTTTTATGGATGACCATGGAATTTTTCTGCTGGTATGGATTATGATTTACTATATTTAAAAATTGTTTTTAAATTTATTTTTAGATTGAGTTCGTTTATTCAAAATATCAATGGATGAGTGGCTTGTGCAATATATCAAACATCTATATACATAATGGCTGTTCGTACACTTACTCTGAGTGCACTATGAACTCTTATAAAAGGTAGCTACATACTCACACAACACAGAACATTCGAACGACATCTGCATTATATCTACAATGTCCTACCGATTTCCGGTTGGAAAATGCTATGAATAAGACTTTCAGAGGACGTCTTATTTAGTTGTTTTTAAAAACGATTCGATATGACATTTTAATGCTAGCATTTATTTAGTCCGTTATAAGTAATGGACGCAAGGTAGTACAGTATATGGTTGAAGCACATTCAATTTTGAACCGATTAACGCATTTAATTTAAAATAATAAATGAAGATTTTTATATTGGTTATTTCTACCGAGCTCCACTATTTACTCGACATTTAAACATTCATAAGCCTTTATTTCTTGAACAAGATTTACATAGGAATAACCGATCACGTTTCGTGCTCCCTTATTCTTAAATCTTACACGTGATTGATTAATTTTATGTGAATTCTGCGCGTGTAAACGTAATCATTAGCTTTTTTCAATGTACCTACACTTTTTAGATTTTTCAAAAAAGGCGCAAGTTCTCATTGGATGGTTTTTATGTCAACCAACGAGAAATTGTTCTTCTGGATCAAAAGTGTATAGTCGGTCCACGAGTTTGTTGTGGTTTTTTGACAGTTCGCAAGCAACGCAGTCTTAGCCAAATGACACGTGGTTTTCGGTAAAATAATGTAAATATTGAGTAAAATAGAAAAATATTTTATTTGATATTATATTTTATTATTAATATGGAAAGCAACGGTGTGGAAGTATCAATCAGTTTTTGGTAATATCAATCAGATTTTTTTTTAAGTAATAGAAAATTTTCCATTGAATCAGGTAAATTTTACCATGGAACGAAATCAAAAATTGCAAATGACAATATTTACCGTTTATACTGTAAAATTTACTTGTAGCCACTCAAAATATCGTCTGTTATAAGCAATAAGTAATGAAACGGTAACGATGTCCCAGGATTACTGCTTACTAGAGTAAATTAAATCGTGAATTTCATAGGAAAAGTTATCGAAAAATGCTCTCCGTGTACTGGTTGTTTCTACCTTTAACATTCATTAACCTACCGTTTAACATTCATACTCTTTTATTACGTTCAAATCTTAAAACGTAATTCGTTATTTTTGTCTGATTCTTGCGCGTGTAAATGAAACAATTAATTTTATTCGATTTACGTATACAATTACATTATTGAAAAAAATGCGAAGCTCTCTCAAACCATATTCATGGGATTTTCTTAGGATGAACTTGTGCTGTCTGGATTGGACCTCACGCTTTCACTTCCAACTGTTTCCCCTCTGCTTATCAAATTCGAAAAAAACCGGATATATTTGGAAACTGAAAACTATCTGAAAGACATTTATTTAGTTAGAAACCTTTCTGAGCTCTTAAGCAAATGCAGTACCGATTAGAAGATTTCAATGCGTTCAGGAAAAAATAAAATGCAACAGGTCGAGTTTTTTTTTTAATTTTTTGGCTCATGGTACGCCAAAAACCGATTAGGTTCTGAAAGTCGAAGGACCATACTACAAAAACATAACCCAACAATAGATCTACGATTAAAAGTTGAATTATTGAAAAAGATGAAAATGAGGAAATTTCGAAATGCGCTTTTCAAGATAAGAAGACAGAATTTGAATTTTCAAGGCGATCTGATCACTTTTTTTTATTGGTCAACGTGAGAGTAAAACTCTCGAGAACAGTACTCGCCAATGGACACACGCTCCTGAGAGTAACTCGCAGGCAGTAACATCAAACTCGTCGAGAGTAGACTCGCGAGAGCTTGCTCTCAAGTGAACAAGTTCAAACACGCTATCTGATAGTTACTGGCAAAGGTTTGAACAGAGTTCGAATTGTGACAGTACTCTCAGAGGTATGACGATGGCAAGACGCACTTGGTCGCAAGAAGATACGCATGCATCAATCGAAGTATACGAACAAAATCCCATGCTTTGGAATATCAAATGTGATGATTATCGCAACAGAGATTTAAAAAATGAGGTGTTTTCTAAAATTACGTTACAATTTAAATGTACCGGAGAAGAGATTCAACGCAAATTACATAATTTGTGTAACCAGGTAAGTAAATAGATACTATATGGAAAATTCATATCGAAAATTTTATTCATTACAAAAATGTGTGTTTCCAATTTTTCGGACAATATGTTGATAAAAATCTGACAAAATAATTATTTGTTGTTAGGTCTCGCAAGAACTGAATAAAATCAAGAAAACGCGACCAACGACGTTTGCGAGTGCTCTCGGATGGACATTGTCCTGAGAGTAATTTGTGGCAGTAAAAGATCTGCTCGCGAGAGTGAAACTCACTGAAAAATAGTCTCACGTAGAAACAGTCGTGTGAGTACTCGAGAGTCGAGAGTAACTCTCAGTATTCACTCTCACGTGGACGAGCACCTTAACCTGACGTCGTCAATCGACACTACGGACATACGATAGAAATCCGCAAATGACATCTTATAGATGTCATCTTGAAGTATGTTTGTCCCACCGACAGATGTCTTTCTGTCCGCTTTTTGCACATTCCACCTGTGATTCATACGATGTATTTCTAAAATCAATCTGAGAATTTGCTTCCTGTGAAGTGAATATTTTTATAAGGTAGATGATGGCCTAGTCATCGGCCATGTGCACATACTGGCTGGCCCACTCACTGGTTGGCTTAAGCCGCGAAAAGCCGTCCTATGAGCATTTTTCAAAGGCAACATAACTTATGAAAGATAGACACGCTAGAAATGACGCGTCTGCTGACGGGTTACAAAACATTCAGTTCTTAAGAAATCTTGAAAATAAAATAAAGTAAGAAACCTATTGACGATTACACGCGTGTGAAGTTCCCAGATGGTACTGTAGTTAATGACTATAGAATGTATAATAATAATAATAATAAATGGTAAAAAAGAAGAATGGACAACATTTTAAAGATGTCACACTGCGTCGTGTTTAACACTAGATTTAGGGAGCACTTAATTTTGACGGATTTTAAATTTCATGTCAAACCCTTAAATTCCACACTGGGCTGAATTGCAAACTCGCACCGGCTAGAGTGAAATTTAAAGCTGCGTGATAGAGGTGTGCAATTCGAAAATTAAACTTACAGAAATTATAAGTATTATTTTTTAGCAATTTCTGTTGATGCTGATTATCAACGTTGGTAAATCTAGTTTTAAGAACATTTGCATAAAACGTCTATTGGATGTATTACGCATAGCAATTTTAAACCTGACGTCCGTAGAACATTGTAGACATAATTGGAATGTCGTTCCGATGTTCTATGTGGTATGGCTTGCACCTGTTAAATATAAAAAAAAATAACGTAAGTTCTTTACGTAATTACTGCACAGTATTAGGCGCTGACGTGGATATCAATATATTAAGATGTCTTACAATCCAATGTATTACATTGAGTTAGTTGGATTGTAATTACACGACAAAGTAATAAGAGCAAACAACAATTTTTTATTTTTACTTGCCGTTCAAAAAACTTCCGTAAACTACACATTGGGGCGCGTCGGACCCTGCAGGTTTTTGAATGTGTTCTAAAATGTCCGCAAGGTACTTAAGTGAAAGCCGATTTCATCCTACTACCCCTAGCTACCCCACAGTGGGATCCCCAAGTATAATATAAATTGCGACTCCATTGCATTTCCAACGATATGGCAACTTTTATAGCGAAAACCAATTCCGTGGGGTCCAGCGGACCCCGATGTGTTGTTTTTGGGTTAAATTTGCGCCTGTACAAAACAGTTGCTTTGTCGGTTTACCTACGCCATACCCGTCCAGCCTACAGCCCCAACACTTTACCAAAGGTGCAATTTTTCATTCGTTGCCTTCAAAAATCATACAATGATAGGTTACACTTTTTCAAAAATGTAAAAAGTGTAGGCAAATCGAACAAAATGAATGACTAATTGTAAGTTTATTCTACGATTATTTATGTCTAAATCCGGTTCACGTAATAAAGGGCTATGAATGTTAAGTGTTCAGTCTTTGGTAAATGGTTGAGCTCAGTAGAACCAAAAAATAAAAAACATTTTATTTGTTGATTTAAATAGAACGGATTGATCGGTGTAATGTTGGAAGCAGATTAAACTAACACTTTGCATTTATTATATTGGACAAAACATATGACAACATGAGAACGACATTCGTCGCGTCATAATTAATACATCTGAACTCTAAATAAGATGTCCGCCGGACGTCTTATGCATAACATATTTTACGGGACATCTGTAGAACGTTGCAGACATATTTTCGGATGTTGTTCATATGTTCTGTGTTTTGTGGGGATTCACGATGTCTGTATGACGTATTTCTAATATCCCAGTGTTTTCTGGGTAGTTTTAATTATTAGTGCGAGAAAGAAAAAAGCTGGCATATGTCCCCCATTGGGGATACAGCCATATAGCTCAGTCGAATTGTCATTTTAAATAGAAAACAATACTAGTAGCATTTTTCCTTCGCGAATTTTTTGGGCGGGGGGGTCACTGGCAGTCTAAATCCTAATTTTCAGGAAGCCAATCCCTGTGCTTCAACCGCCGTCTTGAATTTAAGGGTGAATTTTTATTAATTAAATAACTGGTTTATTTCCAATTTTAAACAGAAAATGGTAATAACCAAAATTGTTGGAAATTAAATTTGCTACAACTTTGGTCCTTATTATTTTTCCCTTAGGATCGAAATTTTTCGATTTAGACTCAAAAGAGGGGCGTGAAATTTGATTATTGAATTATCTCGCTTGTTATTGGGTTTTACGTATAAACGATGATAAACAAACTTGTTGGGAATTAAATTTGCTACAACTTTTGTAGTTACCTTTTTTTCATATGATCGATATTTCTGGATGCATTTACCATATGCGTACGCCTCAAAAATGTATCTTAAGAGAAAATAGGTAAGGGCCAAATATTTGGGGAACTTTGTTTCTTACGAACTTAAAAAATATCGATCCTAGGAAAAAAACGATAAGGACCAAAGTTGTAGGAAATTTAATTCCCAACAACTTTGGTTATTACCATTTTCTGTGTAAAATTGGAAATAAATCAGTTATTTAATAAATAAAAATTCACCCTTAAATTCAAAATAGTGGTTGAAGCATAGGGGTTGGCTTCTCGAAAATCAGGATTTAGCCTGCCTGTGGGGGGGGGGGGGGGGGGGGGGGGGGGGGGGGCGGGGGGGGGGGGGGGGGGGGGGGTCG
>JASANN010000072.1:31829-99237 GCA_031762395.1 Calameuta pygmaea | reverse complement strand
CTGCCTGTGCCCCCCCCCCCCCCCCCCCCCAAAGATTCACGGAGGAAAAATGCTACTGTTATTTTTTCCTATTTCAACGTCTTTTTCGGTCTAATTCAGTCTCATTCAACTGGACTAATAAAGGAAAAGAGGAGAGAGAACAACGAGGACCGAATGTGTCCATGAGCGGGTTTACGAACAGTTACACACTTAACGACTGCTTATCCATTTCTACTGATGAAGTACAAGCTTATGATGACATTCATTTTTGTGTAACGTACCGGGTTGTAACACGTTTTACCCGCGCATTATAAACGTTTAAAAATGCCTGTAGATCAAAGACGTATTAATGGCCCAGAAGTGACCATTCCATATAATATTTACTTTGATAGTAATGCAAAGCAAACTGAAACACGAAAAACTTTACCAAAGAAAAGAACCGATGGACGTGACAGCACAGAACTCCGAAAAATATGTAAGGTTATGTTTGTGACTAAAAAATAAATTCAATTTAAAATACAATTACTCAGTTATAAAATATAACTTGTTTCAAATAAAATTTATTGTTTCAGTTATTATATAGGCGATGAAATTTATATAATGACAAAATCTGATGCATAGTGATTTAACCTTAAAATGTACAAAAGTAGAAAACAGTATTCAAAATTGATTTCATATAATAGTATACCGAAGAAAAAAAACAGTAATACATTATTAATAGTAGGTTTAGGGAATATTAATTTGTAAAATGTATCTTTAATTTCAGTTGTAAAAACAGGAATAGTAAGTCAAGCAAAAGGCTCGGCTTACATAGAAATGGGAAAAACCAAGGTTGTTTGTTCGGTGTTTGATCCCAGAGAAATTCCAAATAAAACTGGTTACAGTTTGCAAGGTGAGCTTTTCTGTGAATTTAAATTCTCACCATTCTCATGTTTAAAGAGAAAAATTCATCAACAAGATGCTGAGGAAAAAGAGTATAGCATAATTCTACAAAGGGCTTTGGAATCAGCAGTATGTAGAGTACGTATTAAGACAATTGACAAATCAATATAAAAATATTGAACCTTTCTTACCAATGTAAATACATGTATATTAAATACTAAAAATAAGTTTTGCTTTGTTAATATATGCAGCATGAGTTTCCAAATTTTCAAGTGGATGTATATGCACTTGTCCTGGATAATGGTGGTTCCTCGTTAGCAGCAGCAATTATGGCTTCCAGTTTAGCACTATCAGATGCCAGTGTACCTATGTTCGGTCTAGTTACAGCTGTAACTGCAGTAAGTTAGTTTTAAAAAATTGGATATGAAAAAAATTTGAAATTCAATTTTAAATATTTAAAAATATCTTCAAGTAGTAAATTGAACTCTTATATTACAATTGCAGGGGATATATCGAGATAAATTTTACTTGGATTTAACAGAAGAAGAAGAAATTATATGTTCGAAAGCACCAGACGAGTCAAGTTCATCTCAAAATTATGGCATAGTGATACAGGCTAATTTACCACAGCATGGTCAGATTTCCGAATTCTTCCATGTTGGAAGTATGGATTTAGCTATTATGAAGCTCACTGTGGAAGCCATAACAGCCGCTTGTAAAGAACTGTGTCCAGTTATGCAGCAGTGTTTAGTAAAATCGGTTTTGAAGGCTCTCAAAAGGAAAGAAAATATGGAGAAAGAAGACCTATTATGAAGTCTATCTATTTAAATCATTTGATCCATTTCTTTACTAAACTTATTTTATTTTGAAGATTTTCAATAAATGTACAAAGATGAAGTATCTGACATTAAATCGTCATTTTAATTAAACCTACAAGTATTGAACATGTGTAAACATTGAGAATGTAGTATGTAAGCAGTACCAATAGTTATTCAACACACTGTGAAATTTTAATAAATATATTGTAATATAAATATAGAACAATTACTATATTATAAGTTTAGTCTTCTGGTTTCTCTGGGGGTGGTCCACATGGTTGCAACATTTTTTCCATTAAGTTAAACCTTACTCTTGCTTTTGCTTCATTTTCAGCAATTGCAAAAAAGTTTAAGAGATCATAGTGACCCATGTAAGAACTACACGAATCCCTATGTTGATTGACAAGCCATTCGAATTTTGTTGTATCTGCATGACCCGTTCCAATATATTTACTCTGAAGATGTTCCAATTGGCTGTGGATATTGTAACGTTCGCCCATTTTCTAAACTGTAACAACATGCACATCATTCAAATTACATTAGTCAATTCATCACATTATTCAAGTGACGAGGTTAGAATATTCTAATAATATCGATTGCATTATTTTATACATATAAAGCTCCACAACATATTATCTACATAAAATAATGTTGTTATATATAAACATACAAAAATATGTAATCGTACTTACGGTTTTTTTTAACAGTATATAAATAAACAATTATGACAACTGCAAATTGCGCCAAGAAATTCCTGCTGCCATTTATTTTAAGTAACAGATAAACTCATAGAGGGCACTAGTTGATTCTGACATGCGCAACGTTACCCTACAAGTGTAGTCTAACTTTTTTTTTTAACATTTAATTCAAACACTGGAAAGTGCGATAGAAAATTAATCATGAGGATAATTTTTTAGTATTTGTACACCTTAAGTTTATTATATTTGATATTTATAATCCGTGTAAAATAATTAATGTCTAATTCACATTGAATAAATCCAATCTCCAGACTTCTTATAAAATATTGATGAAAATTGTAAATAATAGGATTTTGATATTCTTCGCCAAAGTAGAGTTAAGCACACATATGAGATGGTTAACAATTATTTGGACACCACTTTCGCAATAATTAACTCAAAACTGAAAAAATAATCTGACTCAAAAATTTCATTGTGAATTGAAAAATGAGAAAAATTTTGGATTTAATGAATTATTGCGAAAATCATGTCAAAAGGATTATTAACCTTGCAAAATGTGCGTTGAACTTCATTTTGGAGAAGAATCTTTGTCAAAATTGTACTGGTCTTACGTTTTTTTACGGTAATTGTACTCGCATGGTAAAAAAGAAAGTCGGGTATTCTTTAATATATTTTTTAATTTATAGTGTATATTGTATATAACGAGTTTGTTAATAGTCAATTTCAAAACGTTGTATTAGCAAAATTATTTTTATTTTGGCTACTGAAAAATATTTTTATCTCGAGTTTAGGTTTGCCATAACTTGAATGAGCTTTTTTTCTACATAGAATAATAATGCAAAAGGAGGACAGACGGAGAGGTTTGATCAAATAAATGTATGTATTGGGTCATCATGGATGAAATTTGTAGTTATCAACTAACTTTGCCCCTTTTTCTACAAATTTCATCCTTGACAACCCAATACAAGTTGTTTGTGGTAATGTTTATAGACAGAAGTTTAAAAGCTGATTACATTGAACTATTTGCAAACAATGCTAGTTCTATAAAATTGAAGAATTTGTATACTTTAGAAATATGCATTATATGTACTTGATAGTATTTCAGTTTCACACACTATCAGAGTGCGCTATCTGGGAAACATCACAAAATTTGTGTATTTACGTGTATACAAGTATATGCGTATATGTATACTGGTTGTTATGTAAATCTGTTTAAGCTTACAATATCCTGAAATGACAAATGATGTCATTCACTTGTGCTTTTGAATGGTGTTTTTCAGTTTATCATAGTTGGCACCAGTAAAGGTTTCCAGCTGGAAAAAGAACATTTTTATTTTAATATGATTGTACTATTTATATAGTAATTCTAATGTATAGGTACTGAACATAAATAGTTTGTTTGATTCATATAATATTTATAATGCTAAAGACCATGTAAGATCAATTAAGGGAAAGTATCTATTTTTATGTCTAAAAAATCTGATCTAAATACTATTCATATAATTATATATTACAATTCGTTTATTGCTCCGTGATTATCAGAGCAGATTTTTACATTATAACAGGATACGTACCACCTTGCCATTTTTGACAAAAACAAACGTTGGCATACTAGATATTTCATAAGCAGCAGCAACATCCTCGCATTCATCAACGTCAACTTTGAAGATGATCACATCTTTCATCTCCTAAAATAATAAGTAATACATGACAGTTGTGTATATCATACTTATGTTGCTAATGTAACATTTTGTTATGTTTGTCTTATTCGTCTAACGTACATTTTGCATGAGGTAAAAGGATATACTTATAGATCATCCTACAATATAAAAAGTATCACCAACCTGTGACAATTCCTCTAGCTTGGGTGCAATCATTTTGCAAGGTCCACACCAAGTAGCAAAGAAGTCAATTACAACAAGGGTATCTCCTGCCTCAGCCAATTTGGTCTTCAGATCTTCCTATAATCAAAAATAATTGCAATATGATTATCAGAATTGTTTTCAAAAGAGGAAGAGAAAAATTCATTGCTTTATGAAAACAAACCGAATACTTAAATTGATATTACGCTTATTAGCTGTGGATATTAAATTTTAAGGAATTAGTCCTTTCGAGTTGTAGCATGTTTCATAAACAATGATAGGATGAATCCAGGAACAGGAAATAATTTAGTCTATTTATTAATTTATAACTATTGCACTGACTTGATAATTAATTTCAAATGAACTTTGCAGTGACTTGATAATTAATTTAAATTGTTACGAATTAAACAAAATCAATTATAACTTGTAATGCTCACTGTTTTCTAGAGTAACATGGTATCATTTTTAAGTTTTGTTATAATATTCTCCTCAACAATCATAATCCTTATAATATTTTAGTAAAGTATGTAAAGCTACAGAATGTTTGATAATATCACAAACATGGGCTACGTTTCCACAGGACTCGAACGAAAGTCAATATAACCATGGTTTTTATATCTATAGTCCATATTTATCTGTTTATCTACAACACGTATTTTATTTCTCCGCTCGAGTCCAGTGATTCGGTGGAAAAGTAGCCATAGTGGCTGTAGGAATATGATAAGATACCACATATTTGATATACATTGTTGCCATATTTTGTGACAGTGCATGCATTACACACTACATATTATTAATAAAATTTCATATCCGTAGAATAGTAAGCAACTTCGTAATTTTCCTACAATACACCTAAAATATATATAGAGCACGAAGAAAACTTACCAGAGCAATAAAAAGTTAAGATAATATCGTAAAATCTATAGATCAGATATAAATCTTAATCCTTTATTCATATCTTTCGATGATCAAAGCCTGATTAAATGGTCGAACGATGCCTTTTGTTTGATCGCGTGAACATAGATATACGTTAGGATTAGTAAGTAGGACGATCGATACATGAGTTTCCTTAATAAAACTCAGATTACATATGTATATGATTATCCTTGAAATTCTTCCTCGTCCGGTTTTCTACGTATACAATATATTTTCATTCTAATCATTGTCATTCTTCTTGTTAATGCACGATCCCACAAATACAACTTTTCAATGGAATTCCAATAAAAATCTCTTTAAGCGTATACATAAGTGATCAAAGTTAACCTACCGAGCGTAAAGCAGGCATCAAATTCGATGAGTCTTCCATTTTACTCGGACAATTTCACACGCTTTTACCCATACGAATACAAGAGCAAATGTGATATAATAATTTCTGCTTATTAATGACGATTACTGATATTATAGCGGAGCGCTCAGAGGTTTCTAGATCCCATAACTGCGATCGCACAAGAGAAAAATAATCAATAATAAAAATCGATGTTGGAACATCGAAACAACAACGAGCAGTTATTACGAATGTCATTTTTTAAATGTATCACTGTAAATATTTCACAGAATTAGTTTCTACCGGTGTACCACGCCGCAAGGCTCCACACCTTGCCTTTCCATTCCTTGCCAAGGTTACTACTCCATTATCGTCTCGTAATTGGAGACTTTCACGTATATTTCGATTAATATTATCTTTATTATTATGCAGTATGCAACTATTAGCATTCACAAAATGTATTTACTTACCTCACTTGTAATTTGTACAACCATTTTTATAATAAATCTGTGATTCTCTGGATCAAGAGATTACAAAACGAACTTCTCACTTCCACGGTTACAAAGCGACTGAAAGCGACCGAAGGACTGAACTGGTATACACCAGAGTGTGTGGCAAGACGAAGCGCGCCGATCACTGCAAGTAATATACTAAAAGTTCTACGGAGATTCACGAGGACAGCCGAGCGAGCCCATGCCGGTTCTTGGAATATGTATCTCTCATCTTGGCATTTAGATTTCATTAAGAGAGCTGCCAGTATTATTCTTTCATCGATGCATGGCCCTAGGAATCAGTTTGAACATCTGAACCGGTATTCTACATAAAAAAATAATTTGAATCATATTTTCTTTCGGTTATAGCGTTTTCGAATTTATGTGAGTTTATATGAAAGAGTTGAAAAAATTCTGTCATTAGCTTCCGATATTATAAAATAAATTATAGAGATAAATACTGTGAGACAATTGTATATTTTGTATAATTGTGTATTGATAAAAAATTATTTTTTACATATAATATACCAAAATAACGCAATAAATTTTGACAATTCATTCAACACTGCTGCGTCACTTGCAGCTCACATCTATCATGCGCTTAACACGATGACATCATCACTGTTCGATTTATATTTTACATCACGATAGTAATGTAGAATGACAATGAGTTTTTCGTTAGATCATGCAGTTTCCGTCCTCGGAAAAGTTTCTTTTTGATCAGTTTATAAAAAGATTTTCCATTATTAATCATAAATAAAGTCCATATGTCCAAGGACAAGTACGTAATCATACAAAATCATGATGGTTCAAGTAAATTATAATGTAATTCTAGATGAATAGCACTATTTCCCCTTGGAAATTTTATATAGATTATCACATTATAAACTTATCATTATGATAACAGAGTGATACTGTGCGCGTTAATCAACCATAATTAAAGGCTAGGTCGAATGATTAATCCAATTCAGGCACCGTGTTCGCGTGACATTGGTGTTACTAGAAATTGTGAAAGACCGATAGCCATAGCAATGACGTAACTACAAAAAGTAGTATGAGACAAGTTCTTCTATGACTAATAGAATTCTAGGTACACCGGATTCTTTCCTATTTATAGAAATCGAGCATCGATCTTATAAGAGTCTGAAAGTATGGCGGTTTAACTGCAATGTACATATGTAACATTTTTTTTTACTATCAGTATTTCTCGGCAGTGTGTAATTCCCATTCAATTTACATTTCGTTTCCTACTCTTGAAAATGAGTTATCACTGTTACACTATAGATAAACCACTCCTGCGTCTAATTACGTCAGAAACGTGAATGTCCAATGGTGCAGCGTCTGTTGATCGATCGTTAAACTTACTGTTATACCATTGGTCGATCCAATCTGACTGAATATGGCGCGAGAATTTAATATTCATTTGTTTCAACGTGCTTGAAATTCATTGAAAACGTCTTGATAGTGAATTAAAATTATTTTAGAATATATCAACTTAGATTTTTAAGCACTGTATTTTTGTCTTGGGCATAAAAGAAGCGTGCGTACACGTATTAAATAGAAATTAACTGTCTACAAATACGTCTGATAATTCTTATACGTAATAAAAAAAAAATTATTCAAATCAAGGTAGGTTAAACTTAGAGTCGAGGTAAGTAGTATCGAGATCGATAGTAATTGATAAGGAAAGATCGATACAAAATTTATATTTGATTTCTTGACCGTTATGAGAGAGATTTAAAGCGATACAGACAACCTCGTAGGTAATATTGTAGTCAATGCTGTGGCAAAGTATCGATCGTGAACGCGTTGTAAGCACCGACAGCGACGCAAACCCGTGAACGGTGCGAAAAGCTCCGAAGGAGAAAACCGCTGCACAAGTGGGCGGCGGTTTTGGTTGGGATATTTTCTCTCTCGTGACAGCACTCAGAATAAATTGTTTAAGATGACTGATCAGGAAGAGTTGGATTACTACATCATGTTTCCGTCCTGCATCGCGACGCAAAAGGACGCAACCGCCTGCACCGTTAAAGAACAACGCGAGGAATTCGTTTTCATCTATGAGGAAGAGAAACGGCCTGTGGTCGTACTTCTTGGATGGGCAGGATGTCAGGACAAATACCTGGCAAAGTACAGTGCGATTTATGAAGATAAAAGGTAAAGATACATACGACGTGATGCTTTTAATAAATAAAAGTCCTTTAATAGCGTAGATGTATTATACCAATCTGCGGAATTAACGTCTGACGTTTTTAAACGTACGACCTGTCTATATCGGGATATTCAAATATTTCTTGACGTTACTTCTTAAGATTTACTTAAGTTCTTTCAAGTGTTGTTTAAGTTGTTTATCGGTAACAGTTGCATAACACTGCGATACACTGCACCAGTCGAATGCCTATTTTGGCACAGAGATAGGATGAAACGAATTGGTCGAAGATTGGTTGAAGTCATTTCGGAAAAGAATCTTGACAAGCATCCGATATTCTTTCATGTCTTCAGCAACGGCGGCGCTTATCTTTATCAGCACGTTAGTCTGGCAATGCAGCAGACTAATTCCAAGCTTAAGGTACGATAAATTAAATAATTAAAATGACACATGTCAATGTAGATATGTAATTTATCTATCTTGCTGTGTATACTATATTTAATATTTTCTCTCATACGTCGGTCAGGTAAAGGGCGTCATTTTTGACAGTGCACCAGGCGAAAGAAGATTGACATCATTGTTCAAAGCGATCAGTGCTATCTTAGGCGGACATCCGTTGACGAATATCCCTATGTCTTTCTTTATCACTGTCTTCCTCTCTATGCTGTGGCTCTTTGAAGTATGCGATTGACAAGAGTTCCCGTATAGCTGGTGTCCATGTACCATTCCAGAATACTAAAGGCTTCAATAATCGTTATAGGTAATTGCTCATCCTTGGAGAAAAGGGTGTCCCGTACAAACGAATCCTATCTCTCTTGCCGAGGAAGCCTATTCCTGGCCTCAATTGTTTCTCTATTCGAACAGCGATACACTCATCCCAGCAGCGGTAAGTTTATGTGAAACAAATTACGCAATAAAGTCCTATAGAATCAATAAATCATATATTATTCCTGTATATTTAACGTCGTAGCACCACGTGTGTCGTACTTACAGAACGTAAGAGAAAGTAATTATATTGTGCTCGTTGAATTTAAATGATTTTACCGAATTGAGCAAGGAATCTCTTTTGTTTTAATAAAATTCTCAACCGAGTAGACCTTTTGCCCGAGAGAATAAAACTTTTTCTTTCTACAGGATGTTGAAAAATTCGCCAGCCGTCGCGCGGAACGTGGAGTTCGCGTGCAACTTGTATTATTCACGAATTCGCCTCACGTGAAGCATTATGCTACTTACCGCGATGTTTACGTCAATACAGTATGCACCTTTATACACGAATGTTTGACAATGCAGAGTCCATCAACTTCTTTGGGAGAATTGAAGCAGCGCGACGTCGAGCACAATGAGGATGAGACATACGAATCACTTCCACGTCTTACAAAGCGCGTTGTGCTTCCACACGAGGCCAAGCAATAGTGCAATGTAGAATACGGAGCCTAAACAATTTTGCTGCATATGTATATGTATAACCGACAAGCAAGTGACACACAAAGGAGCACTTGCACTTTCTCAGAGCGTATCTAATACGATAGAAATAACATACGAATTATTGAGGAACGAGAGAAAAAGAAAGAGATAAATGAAGAAGTATACGGAAGGGAAGAAATTAAAGACTCAAAATTTCAATAACATCTCTTATCAATGCAATTGAAAATTCTACGTACGTTAACCTTCCCGTTATTGGAGAGTCAATGAGCATTCGACAATTTTCTTGAATTCATATATGTATACTGTACGAAGGTGCTTCAGTAAGATTCAGTTATAATTAAATAATAATAATAATTTCGCGTACAGTAACGAATAGGCATTGTGCAGGGTTATTAATTTTGTTGTGCTACGTTTAAAAAAGAGCAAAAGTATGCAGCCTTTATCTATTTGTCAATTTTGTACAGTATTTAATTTCCCATAATCGATGGAATTTTTTTGTTTTTTTTTTTCAAATACCACATCAAACATCGTTGGCTATTTAAATATGAATGTCACGTTAAAGAAGAATTGGAACGTCTATCGTTAAATCACACTGTTAGTATCAGGTCTTGTACTCTTTGATGACCACTTTGTGTAGATTAAAATACAGTAAACGATTAAAACAATAAGCGTGTTAACGTTGACCGATGATACCAGTGCTATTGGAAATAAAAATTAGGAATATCGAGCTGGTCTTGATGTTGCTTTGTCTGCGTATTAATGTTGCGGTAGTAATTGAAATTTTATGTTTTAAATTATCGAAGAACTGTTAATCTCTAAATACGATTATATTTTGGTCTGTTAATCAGTTAAAAATAAAGACTGATAAATAACTTTAACCTGTCTTACACTGAGTACCATTATCATTTACATGCATATATCCTTTAATACGTTTGCGCTGTTAGATCGTGATTTTAATTCTTATAGTGTAAGAGGTTTTGAGAGAGAACAATTTTATTTTCATCTCCAATTAGCAAAGATTTTTCTTATTGGAAAAAGTTACAGTAAAATTTAATTCAAAATTTAGCTCATGTACCTCTGATATCAGAAGCTTTGAACTTTTGACATTGTTAGATAACCCGGAACAAACTCCAAAATTTAATTGGATATAACCTTAATGAATAAATGATATTGTCACATTTCAATATGTAACCTGTTACGGAATAAATAAAACAGATGGATAGATAGAATTCTTAGAAGGGAATGAATTCTTCGGTTTAGAAATTCATTTGAAGAATATCGAACACATTGAATTAAATAATAAGAGAATGTCCGAGCCTATTATTAATAAAAGAAGTATTGAAATCGACCAAAACAGTCTTTTGGATAATTCTAATAAAGACTTGATACGTTGGTACAACGATTGCGACCATTTTGAAAAGGTGCAATGCAATACGACGAAAGAGAGTTCTAGTTCTGTAAGATATAAAACTTCAAAAAAGTTTATCATTTGATAAGAGTTTAATTTTTATTTTGACGAGATTACACTTTCAGCAAAATCGAAAAACCGATGACAGATCTGTAGTTGGATTATCAGCTTTCATTGCAAGTCCTAAAAGACAGATTTGCAAAAGTGAATCTAACATTTCAAACCGACAGTTCGATTCTGGACCTAGAAAGCAGATTCATACAACGTAAGGCAATTCATGTAGAACCAATAATAGAAAATTAAGATATCAGTTAATTCAAATAACTTTTTTCCCAGAAATATTCTACAATTAAGAGATTCTAGTTCTACACTTTGTCCAAACAAAGTAAATGAAGTAGCGAAATTTGAATTCCAAGATTCGACGGACTCTGATAACTTCATCAAGAATTACATTAAAACTTACATTTATAGCAGGTAATCGTAGCTGTTTTGTTTTTTGTGCGCTACGCAATTCTCCACTGGCAATATAAATGAAAATTGGGAAAATCAGAAAGTGATGTAAATTTTAAATGTCAGGACGCGTCTAGCAAGGGTCGATGAAAGAAAACTTATGGCGAGTGTTCTAGCAATACACGGAAATAAAAATGATAACGAAATAGTGTCAGAAGTGAATTCCATTATTTCTTCTAAAAGAACTTCAAACCAGAAGAATATAGGAAAGGTATGTGTCAGTGATAAAGTATAGATTTGTCAAAAATAATATTATGATTCAAATTTGTAACTATAAGTATTGCCATCAATCGATTGGCATCTTAGATTTTACATAATAGTGGCGGCAAAATATATTTACCATATTGCTCTATTTTATGCCAGATGCGTAAATTAATGACAAAGTGTAAAACATCAAATAAAAAGCCACAAACTATAGAACGAGTTACTGCAACAAGGAATTTCGTTTACGAGATTGAACCAATAATAGCAGAAATGAAACCAAAGGAGAAAACAAGTAATCAAATTGGTGATCAGTCTGACATAAAACGACAACAGCGTAATGATGATAAAGAATTAAAATCCCTCAGGTATGAGGTTTATTTATGTGAATCTATAGAAGAAGAGATTTAGATATTGATACATTTTAAAAATGACCAATCCTATTATAGGTCTTCGCCTAAAAATGATCCGAGCCAAAATCCTGAATATTGCAATCATGATTTACAGAGAGTGGGTACATCTTTACCCAAGTTATTACCTAAAAATTTATCGAATGTAGAAAAACTGCAAAGTAACATTGATGCGCTCAAGCAAATGATTACGTTACCTACAATCGAATCATTAGATTATAAAATGAACTACCAAGGAAAATATGGTATGCATCTGTATACTAGAAACGGTAAATTTCGTTATAATTCTTACTTTCAATATGTTACAACTTTATGAATATCTATTCAAATTTCGTTTGAATTTATCTCTAGTAAAGAATGATTCAGCAGCACATCCTGCGATTGAGCATATAAAAAACGTCAAATTAACACGCAAATTAATCAGCGCTGAAGTATCTACTAAAAAAGATGCAGCTAACGAGACAATCTCATATCCAATACGTGGCAATGTATCTTGCCAAATGACAAATTATAGATCTGCAAAAAATCGGAATGATTTGTTGGGTAATGCAAATTTGAATAGTATAGAAATGCAAATTCCAAAGCATTTATTATTAAAAATATTAAAGTCGGAATATCTGAGAAAGGATTTGCCAATAAAAAAAAATTGTAACAAGTATCTTATGGATTCATATTCTATGGATTAGAGTGCTAGAAAATTATACAAACTCTATAGCACACTTGATATGCACCTTTCTTCGGTAGACGAAAAATGTTGAGAAAATATGAAAACAACCGCGAAATAAATACAATTTATAATTGTTTAATTTTACATATCCAACTTATATAAGAACTTAACAATAATTGCTTTTCTATATAGTATGTTTATTGTAATTATTTACAATCACAGACATTATTTCTCGCAGCACGAGTCTTTCAAGCTGTTTTAAGAAATCTGAGATGTAGCGTATGAAAATTAAAATTGTTATGTACAATTTTTTATACACAATATACACATCGTCCAATAAATTCAAATTAAATGTCAGGATTGTACTTTGGCAGAATTAGAACTATGAAAAGACATTTTCTTATATAGATCCAACCATTAAATAGAAAAACTTTGGAATTTATCACACTTCATTGCTGGAACTGAGACTAACATAAATTATTTCTTGGTAACCAAAATTCAACATTAAGTTATCCAATTACAAAAATGCTTTGTAATGATTGATAGTATCGTTAATAAACAATAATATTGTTTGTTCAAGTCATTATTGCTTACAAATTGAAAAAAAAAAAATTCAAAAATATTAAATACATGGACGAAGATAAAGTCTTTTTGTTGGTACATCGTATGAAATAGATAATTCATATAATCTTCGTAATATAAACCTCTGAAACGTACTCTGAGAATACTTATCACAATATCGGCACGGCTGAACTGTGAGTTTGATAAATAATAGCGCCGGTGAAATTAATTGCTGCTGCCAATACAAAAACTGGCATCCACCGACCATGCGATGCTGTGACTAATTCAGCAGTAAGTGGACCACATAAGATACCAGGGATGGTAGCCTAAAATGTTTTTTTTTTTTTAATCTTATTGTATTAGAAAAGTTAATAACTGCAGTTTGAGGTACTCACTATCGTATTAGATATAGCAAATGTTATTCCTGCATGATTAGGCGCTACATCAGCATGATTACTCAGGTGACCGGCCGAATTACACGCGCAAAGACCCATTGATATCGAAACAAATCTGTGGAGACATTATACAGTAGAACCAACAAAAATTTATGATACGATATTTATGACGAGTACCGTGACAGTACTTACACTACTGCAGAAAGTAAATTATCAACAGCACAGAAGGCCAATAAGAATACTCCAGGTCCAATGAGGCCGATATTCGTCATTAATCTTCTTACAGATAAAACTGACCATCTTTTTTGTATTAAATTGTCTGCGCTATGACCAGCAGCTATTGTATATGAAAATAAGGTAATACGCATTTGAATCGTCAAAGTTAATGTGATATTTATGCTGACATAGAATGCATTCCTCATTTGTTTCTCAAAGCAATCGTATACATCATATTACTTCAAGTGGTAAGGTGCTGAAGCAATAATTATCAAGGTATTAAGGTTTCACAATTATACGAGGTTATACTTACTGATACCAACGAGAGAATTAACGACGTACGGTACTGCCGTTAAACTAATACTCTCCTTGTTAGCAGATAAGTTTCTAGCTAAATAAGTAGGCAACCACTGCATAATAATATAATTGCTCCAATTCATAGCAAAATGTGCAATGTAAAGGGCCCAGAGTGGCCAATAGGTCACAAATTCTGTCCAACGTAGGCTTCGATTTTGCACCACCTAAAGATAAAATGGGATATATTTCGTAAAACATTGTTCTTGATCGTCAGATAAAAATTGAAGATGAATATTATCTGTATAAAAATGAGAACAGTATCAAATGAGATATTACCTTTGGCAAGAATAAAGGAATTTCATCTTGTGAATTTGATTCTTGATACATAATCAACCATAACAAAGTCCACACAATGCCCAGTGTTCCAAATAAGTAAAATCCAGTTTGCCATGATAAATGTGGGCATAACTATCAAAGAGTTGTATACTATGAATATAAATATCTAGGGAAAAAGAATTCGTTTACATAGGTAGATACATATGATGTTATACTGACAACAGATGCAACAACTTGTCCCACTGATCCAGCAGCAACAAGGTATCCAAAGGCCCGTGACCTCTCCTCCACAGGAACATTATGAGCAAATAAATGAAATATTACAGGAAGACCTGAAAGTAAAGTTGTATGACATTTAACTGATTTTAATGTAAGACTTATTGAATAAAGATATTAAGAAAGTTACCTAAACCTTCGCCAAGACCAAGAATTACTCTACAGATTATAAGTAAGGGGATAGATTGTGCCAAAAGTGGTGTGATTACTGTATTAATTGACCACAGTAATACAGCTGACATTAATACCGTTTTACAGCCAAATCTATTTGCTGTACTTGCACCAATAATCTGAAAGTATTATAGAAAAATAAAACATAAGAAAAATGTAAAGAACTATTGTAGTTTGACAAAAATCAAATGATTCCTGGTGTTCAATATAGAATTTAATTCAACGATTCAATACCTGACTTGTAAAGTATCCAAAGGCAAATGCAGACAGGATCCAGCCTTGCCAATGAAGATTCCATTTGAATTCATCGGTCATTGGAACAATAGCGATTGGCATGATGACCCTATCCGCTGCGTTTATAAAATTAGCAGCTGAACACAAGGCCACAATCCGTGTGGTTTTCGGAAGCATAGTTAGCTTCGGCATTTTAATAGTTCTCTTAACTTAAGTCAATCAAAAGTCACATTATACAATATATTCTAAGAGACCTAATCTTCAGCTAGATATACAATGCAAATATACAGTACTGTTTTGTTTTCGTATGTCAATCTTCAAAAGTAGTAGATTGCTTTACATTTACAGTACCAAAAAACTTTACAATGTATCAGGTTAAATTATAAATTGAAGTAAGGTTGTAAACATCATCCACGCACTCACTCCTTCCTTTCCATATGGCTGCATCTCCAATAGGGGACATATGACAGTAACCGGCCCTATGTAATCAGGATTGGAAAAGTTCACAGTAGATGGCGATGTATCTCGCGGGATATGGAAATATAGGGATGAAGCACGGTCTTGTATACAGGTCTAAGCATTCACTTCCTTACCCCCACCATGTCCTAGCTGTAACCGCTAACGTGGCCGGTTTTGGCCGCAAGCGCTAGTGTCGCAGAAGCTTGCTGACATGGCGCATGCGCACCCGTAAATTCACTGCAACTTCTTATCTCGGATTCAAAAAAAAGTTATTGACCACAAAAAACCGATGCGATGCCAGTTAGATTAAATTTACAAAAGTTAGACGAATAAAGAATTGATAATTAAAAAAACTGAAGTGGACCAACACACTTAAAGATCGTGAAAATTAAATGATGCTGTAATTGCGTATATACGGAAAACTTTAAGCTTGATGAAAATACCTCTGAACACGTATAAAAAATGAAATATCTGCGCAAGTAGAACTTTTTTAGTAGCCAAGTTCAACAGTGTAAATATTTTTTCTCTTTTGCACTTGTTGAATTTAGATTGCATCAATGAATGAAATTGGTTCCACAAGGTCCAACCTTCTTTGTAAAAAGACTTTCTCCAGTTTGAGTGTAGACATTTTCAATGAAAAATCTTTCACAGGAGATATACTAACGTATACAGTAAGTGTTTACTTGTGCCGTAACTTTTTTACTGAACTTATTTCTAACTCCTCTGAAAGATTTTCAAATGCAAATTCCTATCATTGTGATTTAAGCAGGGACAAGCATAAGACACTTTTGTATCATTTTTCGTCGATGTGGCGCATAGCTCAACGGGTTTTCTAAATATTTCTTAGGATAGTCGACTTAAGATTTTGGATATATACCTATAACTTAAAGTAATAAAACAAGACTATAAGAAAAGTGAAAATAAATAGATGCTTCGATAAATATATATACTAAATGGAAATAAACAGCAAAATGTCAGGAAATAAATAACATACGTATACAAATGATATAAAACTTTTTATTTATATTTCAAGTTTCATAAAATTTCGTTTGCTTGCGTTTTTCAATACTTTTTTGTTATCCTTGTCTGTTGCGGCAATAATTTCTTGGATTCCCAATTGCTGTGGCTCTGGCAATTTAAATTTTTTGCATTTATCCTTTATTGATTGCTCACTGAGATTTTGAATTGTCATTTGTGCTTTAGATATAATACCCTGTATTTTTTTAATCTTTTCCCTGGTTCTGCGAGCTGCAGCAGCCTCGGAGCGAATCTTTTTGCGTAGTGCGACAAATTTTTCTCGGTCGCGTTCTGTTCTACATACGAGCCTCAGTCTTTCTGGCTTTTTATTCTGTTTAATAAGCCTTCGATTCCTTTCTTGCAGAGTTTTTTTCAGTCTTTGACACCGTGTGCATATTCTGTTTATGCAAAGAACAGGACAGTCTTTATGCCTCCAATAACCAAATGAATCTTGACAGCCCACGCTACTCTGTATGGATTGTGCTCCTTGAAGCATAGCTACGCCAATACAGATATTCATATTCGAAAGTGTTTTCAATAGATGGCATAGTTCAAGTGCAGTCTCTACAAGTTTTGGCAGCAACGATATATTCTTTGAAGATAATGTTTTCCCATGTGCTGACATATGAACGGTTCCGTCTTCTAACACCAATAACGATTTTTTAATCAGAGATTGAAAATTATTACCTTGATTCTGGACTCCAAACGTTGAAAAGGCAACCCACTTTTTTCCCTCATTAGCCTTGTAGCGAAACCAGCCCTCTGGGATTTTTATCAGATTTTCATTGTTTAACAATTCCGAAAAACATTCCTTTAGTGTCAGCATGGCTCGATCATCCGAGGATTCATCTTGTACATTGCCCGTGCAATCTTCTATTACATTGTTCTTGTAAGATTCGCCTGATGCTTTTGTATTTTCCACATCTCCCTCCCATTCAAGGTCCATTGAATGAGCATAATTATGGTCGCGATAAGCGATATTTTGATATACCTCCTCTGTCTTTCCAGTGTGTGATGATGAATCCTGACAAGTAACCTATATGGAAATTGAGAGAACGAATGATATGGGTTCTTTCAAATTTATTTCCATTATTTAATATTGTCTATTAATTAAATTTTCTTGCTCGAGCTGACAGGGGAAATAAGCAGAAAAAGTTTCCTATGCAATTTCGACTATAGATTATCTAATAAACAAGTGAATTTATATTCAAATACTGGGTTTAAGGGGGTAAACGACATGCTCGAGTTTGTCTCTAAATTTATAACAAATTTAAATGTCAATTAATTTAATTATCCCCCCACTCTCTAGGCTTCCGCCTAGAGGCAAGTACGCTAGCCACTACACTGTAGTACCGGTTTTTATTAATCTATATGTGAAATTTCTTTTTAATGGCTATGTGTACTTTTCATTACTCGCGATGAGAAACATTTTAGTTTTTGTTTCATTGAAATCGGTCGACTCCTTCTAGGTGAAACTGCATTATCACCCCTCGACATGCCGAACTTTGGCAGTTGATTTCACCCCTTAAAACCGTTTTTCCGCCGATAAAAAAAAATACGTGTCTCTTAATTTTTCAAACGCTACAACATAGTTGAGTTTCATAAAAATCGGAGGGGGACACTAAAGTGATGTTCCTTGTCAGTAGCTTCTCAGCGACAGTGTACACGGTGTCAGCAGTTGCGACAACTACGTCATTGTGAATTTTGTTCGTCATATAAGTATAAAACGACATAAAAATGGTAATAACATCTTCAGCAGGACCCAGACTATCGATGAGATAAAAAATTATTGAACTTTTGGTTAAATATTTGCTCAAATTCTCGGGTCAATAAGTGCGTCACATAATTGAAGTTATGTCGCTGTTGTTGACCCCCGATTTGTCACCTGTTGCGGCGAACAATTTGCTTTGTTTATTTATTCTAATTTGTTTGTACCTAATGTGTGTCCATGAAATTACATAAATTGCAATTTAACCCATTTGTATGGGGATATTCGGAAATGTGAGAAAGTGGATACGCGCAGAAGGTCAATTGTATAACTCAAATGTAGTGAAAATGCTATAAGTGAATAGCTGTTAGCCAATCGCGTGTTAGGATCAACAGAAGATAAGCACAACGATTCTCATGAAACGCTGGAACATCTCCTCATTCCGAGGAGTCAGCCATAAGGAAAGGAAGGAAGAAAGGGTCATAAATCGGGTACACGTAGGGGTCAGAAACTACGATATGAGTATTTCTCGAGTGTCAGAAACCCTGGCAGCAGAAAAGCGCTATTAAAATAATGATTTTACTAATAAACCTTAATTGTTTCACTTCTATAATAGGTGAATCTCATTCGGAGGGCTTTAACGCACATGTTGAAACCGTTAGTTTTCAGTTTGGCTATATCATGCGTGAATAAATAGCGAAAATTCAACCCGGCCGGTCTTAAAGTGTCACTAACTGGGCCGTTTACCCTACTAGGATTTCGACATGGTTAGAAAGAGAATGCTCACCTCATTCTCAGTGACGTTTTCAATGCCATTATCATCGCTTGTTTTGCAATGTTGTCGAGGACTTGGAAAAATAGATGGCACTGCTGTATCATTAAGTCGTGGATGCTTGAGTGGAACCTAAATATAAATGTGATCAACTAAGTTAAGAAATATATTGCATCAAGAAAAGTAAATAAAGAGAGGTAATAGACACCCAATATAAACAACAGAATTTATAATGCGAAAAATCCAACATTGTTGCTGTTGAATGTCATGAATTAATTTGCTGTGAGCACACAGTCAAGAACCCAAATTTGTCAGCCAAAAACAACTTAAAACAAATTGCAACAACCACGTTTCACTTTTTTATGCATAAACAAATTGGCTGGATAAATATAAATCGATCAATGCTAAAGCACAAAATCATTCACAATTATTGTGTACAGAATATTACGTTATCTAAAGGTGGTGTCTCTCTGATATAAAAGTATCCTTACCTGCAAGATAATATTTCCTGCAGCATCTTTGTGCACATTCTCCCGAACTATATCGCAAGCAGCGAAGTGCTTTTCGCAAACTAAATGCGAAGTGATAATTGGAATATTTCCTTTCGGTAAAGCTCGTATCCACTGATTCCGCAACTGAATGTCTTTTGGCACATGAAATAAAGACACTTTGTCTTTATTGCTCAGATATCCACTTTTACACCCAGGTACGATACACTTTCTAGTCATTGTTGTTTTGTTAAATTACAATCATAGTCTATTACAACGAACGAAACTGCAGGTTATGTATGACAGAAAGAGCACGAGAAAGAGTTAATTGCGCACGCGTAGCAGAAATGAGTAGGGAGATTGCCAATGGGGGTTTGTTTTTGAAGGCCTCACTTTTATTCTAGTTTCGGCGCGTCACCTTAGCGGAGGGCCCTCGAAGCAGTTCCACGTTTTTGATTGGTCGAATGAATTTGTGTGTTCCTCGAGATCCACAATTTAAAATCAGGTGAACACTCAAATAGGGAGACTTGTATCCACCTTTTTTTTAGTGAATATTATATAAATCATAGTAATGAGGTAGTCAATTGTGCCGATGTTAATACCCTCAATAACAATATGAAGGTTTGGAAATAATACAGTAAGCAAATAAAACGGGTAAACTGCAGTATACGACTCCGAACTGAAGTTGGCTGCTAGTGACTTAGAGTTTGAACGTAGCGTTATCTGCCAAATGTAATGCGAATCGTATGGAATAGTGGCGCTACCTGATCGAAAAAAAGTGAAACTATCTTTAAAAATTTGAAATGAATATGTATACTTTTACTGTTATCATACTATATATTATTTTTTTATAAAAATATATTTTCATAAAATATGGTCTAGTAATCGCAATAGGTATTCCATGTTTGGAGATTTTTTTCGTTCAATTTTCGTGCAAGCCCGTGTTGCGCCGCAGTAGTCGGTGTTTTTTGATAACAGTCAATGATCGATCGACGGCTACACTCGTGCCTCTCGTTAAGGAATTTATTGCATCTGGCACCACAATCGTTAGCGATTGTTGGAAAGCTTATGAATCCTTAGGTGCAGAAGGTTACGAGCATCTAACCGTCAATCATTCATTGACTTTCAAAGATTCCGAGACTGGTGCTTCCACAAACGTTATGGAAGGATTGTGGGCATTGGCAAAACGGCAGTTGCCAGCTTGCAATTGCAGCAAAGGCATGTTCTCCTCATGTTTAGGGGAGTTTATGCACCGACGCTTGCGAGCAGATGTCCTTGATCCTTTTGAAACGTTTTCTCCATGTAACGACATGGACGCTGCAGAGAACACTAACGCAGCGGAAGCAGGCGGAAGTAGATTTTAAATTGGAATCGTCGACGGAGGAAATCTAAAAAATTCGGCACTTTTCAGAGGTATCAATTATTGACGTAGCATCAACTTCTCGATTCACAATGTTTTGCGTAAGATGGAAGAAGAGATTTCAGCTTCGAAATTTGTAAGTAAATTATGTAAAATTATGATTAAAGAGTACTTTGAGGACAATTTGAAATATACAATGTATATATTGAGGACAATTGTATAGTTTGGGGTCCAATCCCAATCTATTTTCAATATAACGTATACTTTGAGAACCATAAAGCGGACTGTCAAAAAATTTGTTTATATTTTTCTAATATTACACAGCCAGTGTCTGTGATGGGCTTAGAAGATTCGGTATCGTATACCGCAGTTTTACCTGGCTCGGTAGCACACGTGCTTGGTGCTGCATTAACGTTTGACAGCCTCGCGTTCGAATCTTATGCCTTGCCCCCCCCCCCTCTTTTTTTAATTATCAAGTACGCTTAGTGGTTCACCTAGTTAACTTAAGATTCATTAAATACATGATTATATTAGACTACAAATATTGTACTATATTACATCTTATACATGCAATGAATTGGTACATGGATCAGCGAATGCTTCTTCTTTCCGAGAGCCTGCCTGTGACAAACAGGCACACTGTCCGTTACCTATATTTCCGAAAAATACGAACCTTGACATAAAAATCATAGCAAACAATGTACGTCATCGCCAATCCCGTGCAGCTCGTCAGAAAAGCAAGGACACTACATTATTGAGGAGTCTCCAATTGAAAATGGCTTTGAAATCAAAGGTAACTTGTAGGAAGATTGTATATAGGAATTGCAGCGTCTTTTATTATATAAACAACCGCATTTTTGCAGGCATCTTGAAACAAATTTTGAAGAGACACACATTGAATCATTATACAGTGATGCAAAAATTGGAGGAGCTCGCAACCCGTGTAGCGGCATTAGAAAATCACGGTTTTGTTGAAGGTTCTGATGTTGCCAATGACATCGATAAAATATTGCCGCTAATAAATGACCAGGAACTTTATGCGTTCGAAAAGGAGCTCGAAAGCGACGAGTTCTTCACTATTGCCGTCCGTATTAATTTCACAACATATTTCTATTTTAATAATCAGTGTTCTGCAAGATTAAAAAATAGATAATCTAGTGCAGATCAAGATTTTGGTCCACAAAACGTATCTAGATCAGATACAGATGCTATTACTATTTTTTAAATCTAGATTTAAGATTATGGAATTGGTCATGTAGACCATAGCAAGGATTTAAAAAATTAAGATATAGGAAGCTTTCACAGCTTTAGGTCCGTTGTAGATCTAAATCAGATTAAAGATTATCGCTTAAAAAAGTATCACACCCCAGCAAACACAGCTTGTTACTAATACATTGCGCATTTGTAACGTCGTAAGGTAACAATTGTTGTCTTATAGAAGCATTAATATAATATAATATTTCCATGTCACTGTATTAAAACGAATATTGGAAAGGGTTAGGTTGTCTTTTGGTAACTCTGAATCAGAATGTGATCTATCATAAATTATATTATAATTACATAGATGTACTATTCCAGTAAATATATCTCGATTATATTTCAACCAGGGGCTTGACACTCCAATGGGCTACAGTGAAACACAGAATAGTGATATAACCCACTGATAAGATGGCGCTGCTGCTCGTGCTAACAGTCTATAGTACGGGAGTGGTCTGTGATTTCAACTATATAAATGTTACGTTGCCCTACTCTATTATGGCAACACTCGTGATTGGTCAAAAATATAGAGTATTTGAAAATAGGCCAATTGAAGTCAAACATGAGACGAAAATCGTTGATTCTTTCAAAACGGCATTTCATGGAGCGAATCACAGAACGGAACGCGTGTTCAATATATCTGTATATATTTTCTTTCAATCTATAAAGATATATTGAAGTACATAATTACTTGTACCTTTACAGATACAGTATGTTCAGAACAAGGTATAACAGAAGCTGCCTTTGACACTTATACGGCAGACTGGATCAGATTCGCTGAGAAAAGAGATTAAAGAGATGCAAATAACCGAGAGACACGAGATGCAGAATAAGCATCAAAAACATATAAATCTCTCTTTTTGATTTAATTTATGTGCATTGTTGATTATAGGGTAGTCTAGATATATATTGATCCTGCATCATTGAGCATGATCATATTGTTTCAACAAGTTATTTGAAATCTTTGGATGATATTTCCATTGCAAAATGTATTGACGAAACAGATATTATTATACCAATTAATCTTGAATCTGATCTGTGCAGGTGGGTTGTGCAAAATTATATTCCACATAATGCTGTTAATAATTTATTACAAGTTGTAAGGAAACATGGACATAACACTTTATGTAGTGATGTTCGAACCCTTATGAAAACTGCAAGAAATATTTCAAAAAATGGTGGCCACTATGTGCATTTCGGTCTTATTACTGGTCTTGAAAGTTCACTAAATAAAAACTTGTGTGCTGTCCCTGAGAGTATAAAAGTAAATTTGAATATTGATGGCTTACCTCTGTCAAAGAGCTCAGGCAGTTAATTTTTGCCAATATTGGCATCTCTAGAGACCATGCGGTAAACAAAAACCAAAGAGTGCAAATGCATTTTTAAAACCATTGGTTGAAGAATTATTATTAGTATTAAAAAATGGAATATATGTTCTGGATAAAAAATACTGTGTTGGAATTAATGCAATAGTCTGTGATAAACCTGCTAAGTCATATATTCTGTGTATTAAAGGGCACACAGAACACTTTGGTTGTACAAAATGTATTCAGGAGGGAGATTATATAAAGAATACAGTTACTTTTCCAGAATCAAATAGTGCTTTACAAACAGATGAATCTTTTAAGTTAAAGTCTCAGCCAGAACACCATATAGGTATTTCAGTATTGGAAACATTAGAAATAGGAATAGTTTCATCAGTGCCTTTAAATTACATGCACTTAGTTTGCCTTGGCATTATGAAAAGATTGTTAACATTTTCAATTGAAGGAAACAAAAGTGTTAGACTTAATACACAAAGATTAGAAGAACATTTCAACAGCTTTCATTGCAATGACTTCATTCACCACAAAAGAATTTGCAAGGAAACCCAGAAGTATGTTTGACATAAATCGGATTTATCTTTTTAAATTTTTAAATTAAAAAAATACTTGTGTGCTGTCTCTGAAAGTATAAACATATAAATCTTGCTTTTTGATTTAATTTATGTACATGTTGATTTAAGAAATTCTATTTTTTGTTGCACCCTATATCATGTTGCATGACAAAATGATAAAGTCTAACATTAATAAGTTTCAAATCCAGCAGTTTTATTTCATGATATATTATACAGGATGAGGCTAGAGAGAGATTCCAAATTTGTTGATGGTTTCGTACCATTAACACCACAATTTTAAATGATTGGTGTGAGCAATGATACTAACAGAAGAGTACCTATTATCAAAAATGGAATTTAGTAGCAGGATGCCAATATGCTTTTTAGATAAGATTATTTATCTCTATTTTTTTTTAATAGCTATTTTTGCTAATATGGTCCATCTCAATCTAGATATAAATTTCTAGTGACAGCGGTGCAAAGTTACAACCGAATTTACATAATGAATTAACATTATAATGCAGTTACGTGGTAATATTACTACATTATTACAACGAAGTGACTATTTTTGTAACAAATTACGTTTCAACAATATCATGGTAATATTCATTAGGTGGGAAATTACTTATTGCATTGAACATACATGTACTCACCGTGTTTCATCACTTGTTACTATCAGTTTTATTACTGTTATATTATTGGGTTGGCAAATAAGTTCGTTCGGTTTATGTTACGGCGGTGTTTCACTCCTATCGCTCTTGTACCTCTTGGCGCTACTTTGTAACTTTGTGGCGGATCTGAAAGTCTAGGTTCCACATAATGTTTCTGTAAGTGTACATACATACATACGTTTGGCTAGCGTTAGTTCTCTGCATTCTACGTATGTAGCTGTGAAGATGGAAGGAAATAAGTTGCATTATCGTCATATTTTGCTTTATTATTTCAAAAAAGGTAAAAGAGCTGCGGAAGCTCATAGAAAGATATGTAGCGTGTATGGGAAAGATGCCTTAACAGAACGCGTGTGCCAAAAGTGGTTTGCGAAATTCCGTTCTGGAAATTTTGACATTAGTGATGCACCTCGTACTGGTCGCCCGGTTGAAATTGACTCAAGTGTTGTGAAGGACTTCGTGGATCAAAATCCATCCTACTCAGTGCGGGAGATTGCCACAGCACTTAATATATCCCATACAAGCGTGGAAAACCATTTGCGTTTGCTGGGATATGTTTCTCGGCTCAATGTTTGGGTGCCGCATTAGTTAACCGAAACCAACTTGACTAGTCGCATATCCATCTGCGATTCGCTACGAAAACACCAAGAAAACGACTCGTTTTTGAAACAGATGGTTACGGGAGATGAAAAATGGATCGTTTACAGTAAGCTAGTACGCAAAAGATCCTAGGGGCCCAGCAGCGAGCCGCCAGAAACAACCTCGAAGGCGGGATTGCATCGAAAAAAGGTCATGGTCTCCGTGTGCTGGGATTATAAAGGTGTTATCTACTACGAACTGTTACCGGGAGGCAGGACGATTGATTCAACTGAATATTGCTCGCTGTTAATGGGGAACTGGACCAAGCAATACGCAGAAAACGTCCAGAATTGGCAAATCGGAAGGGAATTGTTTTTCAAAATATCATCAGACCCCATACTTCGTTAACCACCCGGAGGAAATTGTTAAGTCTTGGCTTGGAGGTTTTACCGCATCCTCTGTATTCACCGGACCTGGCACCTTCCGATTATCACTTATTCCGATTGTTGCGAAATTCTCTGAGAGGCAAAACCTTCAGTGATGAGGAGAGTCTTAAAAATCACCTGGATTGTTTTCTTGCTGGTCAGCCTCAGAAGTTTTACGAACGCGGCATAATGCAATTGGTAAACAGATGGTCACAGGCCATGGATAATAATGGTCTATTTATAATTGATTAGAATTTCTTTTTTCTTTTCAATAAATTAAATTTCATTAAACTTTAAAAACCAAACGAAATTATTTGCCAACTCAATATATCAATATTAAGATTCTTTTTTATTGACGCGATTCACATTTGTATATTGTTATTACAATCCTCTATTATTAATAATAAAAGGAAAGACTTTAGTGCTGTTAGGTGATAACATAAAGCCCAGTGTTTTAATATCTCGCTCATTCTCGGTTCTCAGGCGTCGAATTTCTATTAGTTAAACAGCGACATGAACGACCTAACGGAATAAAATCTTGGAGCGGGTCGCCAACCAATTGAGTGGAACGTAACAATGCGCTCGATTAACATAACCTGGAAATCGAGTTTTGTCAGAAAATGTAAGAAAAGCAATCTCGAAAAAGTGTATAACAGCAAAATGGGGAGATCGTGCACCGTCCCGGGTTGCAAGTCGAGTTATAAAAATGTAAAAAATAATTCGATTTTCAAAGTACCGAATGACGCCGGTATGCTAAAACGATGGGAAACCGCTATTCCTGGCGAAGTAAGACTGACTTCTTCAAGTTTTATTTGCAAAAAGCATTTCGAGGATAAATTTATTATAAGCAAGTGGGTTAAGCTCGACGAACATAACAACGTCGTCGCAGAAGTAAGTTTTTTCATTTACTTTCATATGAATTTTTTTGGTCATGTATCAGAATTAATTCTCATGTGCTGTACACTTTCATTATTAATAAATATATTCTATTCTTGAGGTTCCATTCAAGCATCCCCGGTTAGATAGCTGTGCCATACCAACAATATTTGGAGATGAAAAAATGCAGCAATCAATCGCAGTGGCATCAATCATCGAGAACCCTGTATCTGATACATATATAGCATCGACTATAGGCATCAGAACTAATTCATTAATCAACAGGGAAATTTCTCTTCAACCGGAACTGATCAATGAAATTGCCAAACGTCGTTCAGACACAAGTAATAGATTTTTGCGACGTACGTTAACTTTTAATAATATTGAAGTTGTGATGTTATTGGTATTACGATTTTTAACAATCCTTAGCCTTTGATGGGGAACCTGCAAAAAGGTCTTGCTTAGATTCCACAGCTGAACTCTTACACGCTAACATTGCTACTTCTTCAGATGAAGATGAATCTCTTCAAGTATTGCCTCCAGCTCAGGCAGCACGGCCAGTGTTAGTCTCAGAGGTGGAATATAACAGGAGTTTTGATTTTCCAACTGTGATAATCACCGAGCGTAAGTTATTTATGCGTATAAATTTATTTATTATTTTCTCATAAAGGAGAAATACGGATAGTTTTCTCCATCTGAATTTTATTAGATATTTGTCTTTTAACTGATCGTAGATACTATTCGACAAGTCGATAATACGAAGGTCGAGAATATCTTTTCTGCTGCGGTACCAAAATCGTGGAGTGTTTCGAAATTATCGAACGTATCTGGAGAGAGTCTTCTATTCTCGTATGCTAGACCGGTAACAAGAACCGTAGAAGATACGATAATAATACAGAAGTGCATAACTCTCTACCGTGATAAAACTTTACGCTACCACGCTTATGGTCGTCCCGTTAACACGAAGGAGGCAAAGCTCCTTGAAGTTCTGGATGAGATTGAAAAACTGCCAAATATATTGGATAAGTTCGAAAGAATGAACGTATGTAGCGGCATAGGCCCCGTCAATGTCCATCATCTGCAAATTGACAAGGTATTTCAAGACTATCTTCAGCAATGGCATCACTACTATTGCTCTCTAATCTCAAACACGAAGAGATGCGACAATTGCTTGAAGCTGCGGAAAGTACAATTACAGAAGGAAGCAAGGTTCAAGAAAATGAAAACGATACAACGCGTTTTTAGTTCTTTATTCCCAGTAGACAAAGAGAAGTTAGCAGATGTGCCAAAAAAAATAGTTACGAAAGACGGATGAAAAACCGCGTGAAAGTACGAATGAAATTGCTACTACAATCGTTGAATGAGAAAAAAGAGGAAGTATCGAAGATCACTGCTGAAAGCTTGGAAAAAAATGCTCCAATTTCAACGTTCCAGACGGTCAGACAATTGCGCTGAAGGAAATAGTAGAAGCAGCTACAAAGAAAGATATGAAAGGACGACGTTATGCAGAAGAGTGGATAATATTATGCATACTGATGAATATCCGCTCGCATAAAGTTATAAAAAAACTATAATAAAATATTAGAAGTGCTTACGCAAAAATAACGTTCTGCCATTACGCTATACTAGAACCATACGCAGCTACTTTTCATTGATTAATATGACATGTGGTTTCGATGACGGCTTTGCACAACTTTTCAAGAAGTATCTCGAACGTAAACCCTCTGCAGCGTCACGGAGTACTTATAGTTGATGAAATTAACTTGAAAAAGTCTGTTGCAGTATGCTCGAAAATTTTACATATGTTGGGTTAACTGATTTTGGCCATGAGGCTACCGGCTACTACAGGCTATCGACATGAATGATCGAGCATCTCATGGTCTAGTTATGTTTCAATCACTTGCCGACTCGTTCACGCAGCCAATTGCTGTTTGCGCCTCAAAAAACCCTGTGAATAGTGAAGAATTAGCAAAACTAGCGATAAAACCAATTAATTTTGTCGAAGAAAGTCGAGCAACAATCCACGGGCTCATTGCAGATGGCGCATCGACGAATAGGAAAATGTGATCATTTGTAAGCATCACCAGCTCTGTTGATGACATAAATTTATGGTTCAATAACCCTCTTGACAACAAGCTAAAGGTTTACATATTTTCCGATACGTCGCATCTCGTCAAGACTACTCGGAATCGGTTGCATAATAAACAACAGTTTCGGGTGAGTTTCGAATTCAATAAAACATTTGAACTTCCCGTATATGAGCAAAGCTAATAACAATGTATAAAAAGTATAAGAACTGAAAATATATAAAATATAAGAAATATAAAAATATATATGTAAAAATATTGCTCACAATTAATTAAAAGCATATTCAGTGAGTGTTTATTTTTTTAGATGAATTCTGCAAGTAATTAAATTGAGTGGAAATGCTTCGAAACTTTGTTTGATTTCGATAGTCGACACGTGGGTAATGCTAGAGCGTGTCCGAAAATAACAAAACGCCACGTTAATCCGGATAACACTTCGAAAATGCGCGCACGACTTGCGACCCAGGTACGCTCTTTTATTTACTAATGAGTAACCGAATTTTATGGAATGAACAATGAGGAACCACGGTGTAGTTCTTATTGTTCAGGGAAGACTCAAGTGAAAATGCTAAGTCCGGAATTTTTTTATGCAACTAAATAGGCATTCGACTAATTATAGACCTTGAAAATTAAGAAATACCACTAAAGCAAAAAAAGTTGGATATACTCGTTTCGGTCTGTGATGCATTCAAGAGGTCCAAGTTCTGTTTCTTTTGAGCAAGATATCGAAATGACTTAAATTTTTTTTGTGATTTCCTAACATCCGTATGAAGATTACCTAGCCCACAACTTCAAAAACAAAAATGTTTAACCCATATTTTCCCTTTTTTCTTGTGATTATTGTGTTATTTCCGAAATACCAATTGTATGCCATTCTTCACAATTTTTGTTTGTATTCTCATGCGCCATTCAAAGACCGGCAAGTATTGGCCTTTTCCCCCATCTTGCAAACTTGAGAAAAAAAAGTTAACCATCATTTTGCTGATTTCATTGTGGTTGTTATGTTATTCTCAACATCAAATTTATTTGTTATGCTTCTTAACTATTTGTTATATTCCCAGGATCGAGCCAACAAAGGAAGAATTAGCACTTGGAACCTTGACCGCATCACAGACCGAAACGCGCATTACTTAATTTTTTTTGCTTCATAGTGGTAGTTCTTACTTTTCAAGATCTATAAATAATTAGCCAAATGCCTATTTAGTTATATAGAAAAATATCGAGCTTAGGAATTTCACTTGCGTCTTCCCTTAAGCCTAGAAGAATGTTTACAAAACATTGACTAATTTTCCATTTTCTCATCGTACTATACTTCTATTGAACCTAATGTTACGTTAGCGTAATGATGAGCGATTTTCTTTCTTTGTTTAAGTTTTTATTCTTCCATTGCAATAGATCTGTAGCAATTTCGTAGCGGATGGGTTGGCAATCACAAAACTGTACGCAGCTAGTTGGGTACGAAGAGACAATCACTTTTTGTAAGCGCATGGACGATCTATTCGACGCGTTAAACCGCAAATCACTTAACGAACGGTTTACTCCGGATAGTAAAGACTTCAAGGTAATCCGAATGATTAATCATTAGCATACTTGTACGAGAAAAGATAATAAAATGACATATGAAAAATGAATTCTTAACATTCGTTCTAATTTTCACTTTCAGGTGTTAGAAGATTCACTTGAATAGTTTAATCGATGAGAACTGGATGCACGGAATAGCGACATAACGTATGAAGAATTTTTAACCGAAGAGACGACACAAAGATTGCGAATAACTATTTAATCTACGATGGAGCTGTGTTGTGACCTTATCGAAAAGTATAATTTTCGATATTTACTCACAGAAATGATGAACCAAGATAATTTAGAGGTAAGAGTTGATCTGTCAAAAAACACTACTTACTGTTTAAAAACTCTACATGTATTTATTATTTAAAAATTCCAGAAATTTTTCGGCACTATACGCCAAGCTGCTGGATGCAATGACCACTGGAATTTTAAATAACAATACTGAAACCCAACGATCGTCGGGTACCTGGGTACCCCGCTATTACTTCGTGCCAGTTGGCTACCCGGTTACAGCTAACTTTGTGAGGTATAAAATAGCAATAGCGAAACCCAACGATCGTTAATCGTAAGGTAGTTTTGGAACCGAGCAGATGCTAAAGCAAGTTTTCTGTGAAGTGTATTAGAGAGAACAAAATTATAAACTACAAAATTTCTTGTGAAAGTGAGAAAAAATATACAAATTTATAAATATTATAAATAAATAATCGTATCGATTATCAATACGATGGATGATTCATAAAGTTTTCACCGGTAAGCCGTGATTTCCTTGTTTTATTTTCGAGTAAATTATTTGATATCTTCATTATTAAAAAAATAGTAATTTCTTAAAGAATCTGATGATGCCCACGTGTCGGATAGTGACGACGATGAATATTTTCCAGAGAATGAGGTGGCAGCGGATAATGATGATGCCGGTAATTTACATTTCTATTTTTTATTATGTATGTCAATAATTATGATATATTATGTTTTATATATTGTGTATATTTTTAGGAGAAGTTGATCAGATTGCTCCGGACAGAGACGATGAAAATGAAGATGAAGATGAAGAGGATGAAGTAGAAGCGACAGTTAGTGGGTCAGGAATGACAGCAAAAGATGGTACTCAGTGGGCTGAGACACCAAAGAGTGAACATCAAGCTAGAAGGTGTAATACTGTGCGACAGAGATGTGGACCTAATAGAAACACCAACATGTTATCTGTTCTCGACATATTCAAATTATTTTTCACTCCAGAAATGGCTGAATTATACGTCATACGAATAAAAAAGCAAGCTCAACATATGCAGCACATAATGAAAAAAAAAATCCAGGGAAAAAACAACTAGTGTGGCAAAATCTTGAGCTTTAGAAATTGTATGCATTCCTGGCTATTTTGATAACCTCTGAAGCCAACAACTCGAATACTGACAATACAATTGATTTGTGGCAGTCGTACTCATACCCATTGTATCGTGCAGCAATGGGCATCAATCGCTTCTGGAACATCATTCGTTTTATTCGATGTGATGATGCCAATACTCGCGCTCAGCGTATGGAGAATGATAAAACTGCTCCAGTACGAGACCTTTGGACAATGCTGAATAGTAATTTGGCAAAAAAGAATAAGCCAACAGAGCACCTAACAATCGACGAGCACTTTACCCATACCGAGGTCGAACTAAATTCATTCAGTATATTTCATCAAAGCCAGCCAAGTATGGAGTCAAGGTATGGTGGATATGTGATGCTGAAAATTCGTATCCACTTAGTGGACAGCTTTACACTGGACAGTCGATTGCCGGTCGTGAGAAAAACGTTGGTGAGAGAGTTGTCAAGGACTTGGTGGCACCGTACAAAGGATCCGGTAGAAACATTACAATGGATAATTACTTCATTACTCTGCCATTGGCAAAATTTGTATTAGCCTGGGATTTAACAATTGTTACAAATACTGAATCCATAACCTGAAGAGAGTGTTTGAGAAAATGTTTGGGAATCACACTCACTCTAGGTTTTCTATCTTATTGGTCCCATACCTCATGAAACTGCCACGTCCGCCTGTCATTTCCAGACTTTGAATTGTGGTCTTTAATGGATTCGTACGTTTTTTTTTGAAGCTACGCATTTTTGCTGCACACTGCGGTCCTGACACATTATGCCCCTCAATTTGAAGGATCTCCGCCACCTCTTCCTATATTTTTTTTTGGGAAGACTCCGTTTGTGAATTTTTCTTCTCTAGTCCGGTAACTTTTCAACAGAAGAAAGACAGCCAATGATGTTCACCGATACACAGATTCTGAAATAAGCATTATGAGCATTAGGATCAATTGCTTTGAGTGTTAACTGAAAAAAATAAGTATCAAAATTTAAAAGTTCAGTTTCTATAAAATTTGTACCTCCTTCTTCAGGGTCAGTGTTATGTACAATTTCTTCTTCCGTTAGAGTTGCTGCTTTGCTTGATTCCTTGACAGCAGGAGCTGACTGATCTGTGAGGGAATCTCTCTTGCAGAGCTGCGTTCATTAAAGCTTTTGTAAAGTTAATATCTAAAAACATACAATCTTACGTTAGAATAGAAGAGGTTTTCTAATCAAAATAAGGTTAAGAGTAAGCATCTGTTATATAATGGATAGAATAATATCACGTATCATTTCTTGCATGTAAAGCATCTCGTACAGGAACATTTAATTCGACTAATCTATCCCCCTCCGAATCGTACAGCATTATTTTTTTCAGTCTCCATTATAAATTTGAATTAAAAATGGCGCACAAAAATATCATGACCAGAAAGACCCACCTATTTGATGTTGGCGAAGCGACGCATCGCGGCCGGCAATGATGACGTCATCAATGACGTTTCAGGGACTGCTCACAGCGACCGCGGCCTTAAATGGAACGAGACAGAGGGTATTGTGATCGTTGCGATGTGACGTATGCGACAATGTTTGGTATAGTTCAGGAATCCGGCTGTAGAGGGTATACGTTTTAGCAATATCGAAACCCACAATTATTCAAACGACAAATATAGGATATGTTTAATCGACGATATTATTAAAGAGAGATTTAGTTATAAAAGAATAACTCTGAGAGAATCGATATATATAAGTGGTGACGTTATAATTATTTAATAAATGATATTATAAATCTTATAATAGACGTTGTTTAATTATGAATATTAGATTGTATTTCCTCTGTTACTTAAAGGGTGCCTAATCTAGTTATGTTTATTTAGAACTTTTACGATAAGAGTGTTTAATGCCAGCAAGTCAAATGCCAATGATTGAAATGGAGACGGTTGGTCCTGTCTTCGAAGAAGCGACCGTGAGAGACGGCTAGTATGAGTTCACGGTTTTCTTCCCTTGTTCCTTCTGAACTCGCACTTGATTGGCTGAAACCTATGCTGGAGGGGAATCTTTGTAAAGACTCTAGGGGGTGAATCCCGAGAGTTTTGGTTTTTGAAATAAAGACTTGGGTATCAACCTTCGACCAGAGCAGATCGCAGTTGCAGTTGATATATATATATAAAAGTTTCTATCTTAATATTCATATTAATTACCCTTCCAAATTCGCAAGGTGAGTTTCCACTCTTTACCAACGGAACCCAACAAGGAGGGACATCTAGTGGGATTTCAAGTGGACACTCGGAGCGTTACAGCGAGCGTTAAGTGGAACGCACCCAAAGTACGCTCTATGGGAATCAGCCTGACCATCGACGAACTAGCTGAAAAAAATTCCCTAGCGAAATTTGTTTTATTTCCAATTACAAGGAAAATATGAAAATTTTGTTGTAAGTAATAGATCAGACCATCAATCACCGACAAACGATTCGGCATCGATTTATGTAAAAGTCAATTGAAAATATGATGATGGAGGGGCAATTTGAAAAAATTTCCTAGCCAAATTTGTTTTCATTAATTTATATAAACAAATAACCGTCAAACGCTTAGAATAGTCTATCATTCACCGACAAACGACCAACAAACGATAGCGAAAAAAAATGAGTTCGATAGGTCGTGATGAGGAGCCAATTATTTGGAGCTCGTTTAGAGGGGGATGGCGAGCTAAACAATGTCTACATTTGATTGGTTCCTATTTGGAGTAAGCACAGTGGTGTAACAGTGCTACGTAAAGTCTGTCATTTCTTTGTGCGCACGGGCAGAACCAATCATTTTAAGGCACAGTCAATAGTAACATTAGAGCAGGAGAGCGATTGGCCACTGCCTCATTTCCTCTTTGTTCATTTGAGCGGACACTTTCCAAGGATTTCAAGTAGGGATCGTGTAGTCCATACCATGATACCAAATAGACGAGGTATAGCCACTAGCCCTCGTATTTTTGTCAAAATCGCACAGGGACGATGACACCACCTTCAAAGTGACATCAGTTTTACTTTAAGGGGACTTATATAGTTTTCATTTCGTGTGGAGATGACCCCTCAAAACCATAGATTAGAAATATGGGGATGAAGCATAACTCGACTGAGTGGAAGCGCTGTTTAGATTGGAGTGCCGAGGTACACTACGCCTACTTGTGATTGGTTACTATTGAGAGCAAAAGGAGTGATGTAAATGCGTACGTATCTGTCGTTTCTTTATACGCACAAGGAGAACCAATCATAGTAAGGCAGCGTCCAGCTTGAATTTGATTGGTTATGCAGCTAACTGTCCCTCTCCCCCCTCATTTTGGCTTCACTCCTCTTGCCAATAATACCAGTTTATGCTTCATCCCTGTACTTTTATATCTATGCTATGTGATCACAAACGTGTAGTTTGGCAGGGAGAGGTTTTCCGCAACTAATCACTGATTACCAGAGCAACCCCTGGAACGAGGTCGCTCATCAGGCATTGCCTAATTTTTTTCGCTTTGCAATCTTAAATTTGAGCGAACAGTGGAAGCTCGATAAGATTTACTATGACAAAAGCCAGCATCTCATGCTTGTCTGCACTGAGGATTGCGGCAGTGAGGTTCTGGCTTCCAGCATTATTTAAACAATATTTCCAAGCGGAACTATGATGGGAACAGACAGTTCTAGTGAGAACGATTCCGGAACTGCTTGCACTGAAGAGTATGGTGCATCCAATATTTGTAATAGGTGTTTTTTCGATGTTACGTAGCAGAACTATAACTTAAAACTTATCAGGAACTATAGAGTCCCTGCAGAACTATTGAAAAAGCCTATTAAAGAAACATTTTTAAAAAATTGAGGTGCCAACTTCACATTCGTGCAGCACCTCAAAACGTGAAATCTTCTCAGGTCATGGGAAATAATTTACTTATGGAATAAATGCTACTTTAGTTCCTTTCTTTGATCTTTTATATTCAACATTATTTTTAATTAATACTGTATGTAGTCTAGAGACGAAATTTTTATACCATCATTTTAGACTAAACATAGCACAGTTGACTGAAGAGGTAAAAGACTGTACATCTTATCAGATATGGTATCACGTAAGTTGGGTCATGCAGACACCTATCAAATGATTTACGCCTGATTCCACTAACGTCGGTCATTATTTAAACTTAATTTAACTATCTATTAGCCAATCAGATACTTGCAGTTTGAAGATAAACGGAGTTCATGCATTGAACCGCTTCAAAGAAAACTGGCGTTGACCCATTAAAATAACATTCTACTCATGCCCATTTCCTCCGACGTGGTTTGAGCTTGGTTCGAGTTTTTAAATATACTTTTAAAATAATTAACCAGAGCTTAAATTTGATTAACGGTCCGAGGAAACGAGCATCATTCATATTACATACGAAAAAGTTCACCGTTTCGCCACTTAAGGCGCTGTAAAACGTACCGGTATTGCAAGAAAGACTACTAAAGTTTCTCTTCTACCTTCTCTGCGGCATAAGGGAGCAATGGATTAGCCGTTTTCCATTCGTTTTTCCTTATTTCAAGACAATAAAGTGGAATAATGATTAGAGTGTTGTCCTAAGTCAGAGCCTCGTGGTCGGGCAACACGTAAAATGCGTTTTTTCTACGTACTGTAACCGAAGATCGCGATAACATATAGTTTCGTTGCATCATTAAAACCACGTGTTTTCGAAATTCTGACAATTTGTCAGTGCCTGCAGGATCGTTCAATAGAAGTGAAACAATAAAGAACATCGTATATAGATCAAATACATCTTTTTTAAATAGAGAAACTCGCCGTTACTCCATTTGCATATATGAAACCTTCCTGTGGTCTAGGACGTTTCTCGGAACAGGTCTTCGAATGCGAACAATATTGATTCTTTTTCCGTGAGAAAGACTAGTACGGTAAAGCACGATGACGGAGTTCGTGGATGGTTGGATTCTTGGACATACTTTAGGAGAAGGTGCCTATGGAGAGTGAGTATTTTTATCTTTTATTACCTTATAGATAAAATTATTTCTGTATTAACGTCTCGATATTTAAGATTATCTTATATTGCTTCGATCAACTTATCTTTATATTATTTTGCGCTCTAATCCTGTTTGATGCATTCAACGGTCATTTGGCTCTTTCATTATATTAGAGATTATTAATTATCTGCTTAATTACGGATTATCAGAACCGTGATATTTAAAATTATGATGCTTTTGATATTTGATAACGGATAAATGTGCGATTTATAAAAAAATACGAAAATATAATGCTTATTTTTTTTTTATACTTGCTCAGTTTTATATATATTGGAGTATATTGAATTTGGTACAGTACAATTTTTTGTGCAATACAAAATTAGAGAGCTAGGAATTATAAAAAAATCATTAAAATTAGTGGTAGTATTTATTGTCTTCAGTATAATATATATATTATCGATAGTATACAGTTTTTTTTAATACCTTCCTTATACTTAATGCATGAAATATTAATATTTGTATACAAAATCATTCTACTTATTGTATGTCCAAGGATTGAAAAGGTTGTATCATTACGAGATATATTTCATACATAAAGTCATTCTGCTGCTCTTGTATTGCTGCCGCATATTTAACATATAACAGTAAGATATTTTTTTTGCAACTAGCTGATATTGCACATTGTTTTATCATTTTTGGTAAAACTGCAGAATATGACTCTTTCTTTAAGAGTTTTCTGTAAAGAATCTAAACAATCCAGAGCTAAAATTTTAAGAAGGAGTCATATTCTGCAGTTTAACCTTATTTTCAATTATTTCACATTAATACTTGCAGAGTAAAGCTGGTTGTGAACAAAGTCACTGGGGAAGCTGTGGCAATGAAGATGATAGATTTGGAGAAACATCCTGATGCACGTCAAAGTGTTCGCAAAGAAACTACCATACATAGGATGTTATCAAACTCTCATATAATACAGTATTTTGGTCAACGTAGTGAACCAAATATGGAATATATATTTTTAGAGTATGCTTCTGGTGGTGAACTATTTGATAGAATTGGTAATATTCCTAACTCCACATATCTTTTTCAGCTACTTATACTAATCTGATTTAATGTACTGAATGGGGTATATAATATCCTAATTTTGTTTTTGTTTTCATAGAACCTGATGTAGGAATGCCAATTTGGGAAGCACAGAAATATTTTAAACAATTAATATCTGCTGTGGAATATCTACACAGTCGCGGCGTGGCACACAGAGACCTTAAACCAGAAAATTTACTTCTCGATGAAAGTGATAATTTAAAAGTCTCAGATTTTGGAATGGCTACAGTATATCGCTTGCAAGGAAAAGAGCGTTGCTTAGAGAAAAGGTGTGGAACGCTACCATATGTCGCTCCAGAAGTGCTTAATCGACCGTATCATGCTGAGCCTGCCGATGTGTGGTCTTGTGGCATTATTCTCGTAGCATTACTAGCTGGAGGTAATTTGTGCAGAGACATCATTGTTTCTTTTTTCTTCTCTATTAATGATTGAAATATAATACAATCTTTTAATAATAAGTAATACATGGAACCACTTCAAAAAGGGATATCCAGAAATTATGATCATATTTTAATTAGCCATGGTTAATCAGCCTTGATGGTAAACTATATTTTCATATGGAAACTGTATCATGTACCAGGAAATTCTGAGATGCCATACCGATCGATTTGTCGAATATAACATATCTTAATTGATATAAATTTCTAATACAAGACTTACATTCTTTAGTTTCTAACTGGTCCGTGTCTGAAATATAGAACTGCCATGGGATCAATCCGTGGTAGAATGCCGAGAATATATGGCGTGGAGAGAAGGAAAATACATGTCATTGACTCCATGGAAAAAATTGGATAATTTGTCTATTGCAATACTTAAAAAGATACTTGCCCATGTACCATCTACCAGATACACCATAGAAGACATCAAGCAACACAGGTGGTTTACAAAAAATTGCAACAGAGGTATGATTATTCTTTACTTTTATTGATATTTTATTAATAATGCTCTATTGGTCATTTTAGTACTCTTAATGATGATGATTCATAACACCTTTCATAAAATTAGTGTAATTAAATTAAAATGCAAACTTCCATGTAAATAATTACAATGATAATTCATATACATCATACTGAACAATTATAATCCTCATACATTTTATTCTCAATATAATGTGATAATAATATACATATTTGAAGTTTGATTTGCTTTAATAGGATGAGGTAAGTGAGATAAATGAATTCTGTGCCTCAATACATTTATTTTTTGTATACCAACAGGACATATATACATGGTGCTCTCTTAGTCAGGTACTGAGTGACTCTGAGTAAATTATGAATACTCAAAGCAACTCAATACCCAACTGTGTGTACACCGCATTCATCAGAGACCAATTTTTACACAATTTTGTTCGTACGGCAATATAATAATAGTTGGCCACCAACTTATGAAGCAAACAACAGACACAATAGCTTTTGCCTTTTCTTTGGTAATACAGCTCTATGATTACACATAAAGATTATAAAGCTGGATTACCAGTGCAAAGAACATTGGCTAATACAACCTAATGAACTAGAGAGATAATGAAGAATCTTCCAGGCTAGAAGGAGATGCCGTTGTCCTGTCTTTGGTTATCTAGCTGTATGACTGTTTTATCTCATAAAGCTAAATTACCGAAGTCAGGACGATGGTAACGCATCGATTTGATATATTTATGATCCAATATTTTTAATTATACAAATTAATTAATAATTTGCTGCAAAGGAGTGAAAAATATAAATTAAAGTGTATAATTAAGAATTTTCTTTGAGTAATCATATTATAATAATAATTGCAGCTGGGAATTCGGAAATGGATGATACAGTTGATGGTTCCAATAAGAAACGTGTGCACGCTGAAGATGAGGAGACTTTAACAACATTATGTATGTCACAACCAGAGCTTCCTGGAAAGGAGAATATAAGTTCAGTACGAATTAATTTTGAGGAGCGACCCGGGTTTTCGTTTTCTCAGCCTGCTCACGTGGAGGACCTTTTGTTATGCACGCAATTGCAAGCTACACAGTACACACAAACGAGTCAGGTACCAGTGCTTATCATTGATATTCAGTGTATTTCACAATGAATTCTTGAGTATTGAATTTAACTTTTGTTATTTGTCTAGAATACATTCCAGAAGCTTGTTCGTCGAATGACAAGGTTTTTTGTCGAAACTGACTGTGAGGCCACCGTGAAAAGATTGCTTCAGTATTTAGAAAATGAAAAATATACTTATCGTATAAACGATTTTGGCATAGTACGTATTTTACGAATATTCCGTTAATATCTTTATATAAATTCGGTTTAAAGCTTTATGACAATTCAAGTTATTGCGTTTGTTTTATCAGGTTACAATAACAGGAACGGATCGAAGAAAGATGCCATTGGTCTTTAAAGCCAATATGATTGAGATGGATGGGAAAATATTAGTTGATTTCCGATTGTCCAAAGGCTGTGGTCTTGAATTCAAAAGAAGATTTATGAAGATCAAAGCTGGTTTGGATAATATTGTTTTAAAAGGACCTATTGCAGTCAACACTAAAAGTATGCCCTGATCGTAATATAGCAGTTTTCTTCGTACAGTTTGCTGTGTTTTATCAATAAAGCAATTTCTATTTTTTAAGACATTCTTCTATTTATTTTAACCTTTATCTCATATTAACTGTAATATAATCTAAAATGCCACTGACAGTAAGTCAGCTGTTTTAGTACGAAAAAGATTTATTTAAATCAGAATTTGCACATATAAAACAATTAAAGAACCTCGAAAAGATAACTGTTAAATTAAATATTGAGCAAAAAGTAGTCATTGACTGATATTTCATTGGTAAAAAACAGTCTTATTTTACTTGGTGTAATTAAAGATCTGGCGTAATTTTATAAACAATATTATTTGACTCTTGACTGGTGTAACAAATTAATGAAGTTATCTATTGTGGATAAATTACACTGTTTATTTGTTTCACTTGAAAACTTTCTCTTCGTTTTTTCATTAGCCATTAAATTTTAAAACTTCACAATTTTACATGAACGATGATGAGAAATCGTTGATGATATATACTGTCAATTGCTGAATTTCTGCACGCGTAGAAGAGACGCATTTAAAAATTCTTGGTACAGTCTTATATTTACACTACCATAGAGTTCATCCGCCTGCTGTTATACTTTGCCATGTTACACGAGAACTACTTTAGTTACACTAGAAGAGTTGGTAATGGTTTCTTTCCAGGCCACGCTTCTTTCGCGTATTTCTTCTTCTTTGGTTCCATAGTGTGTGGCTCCGTCGATCCTGGCATCTCCGGAATGTGTGGAACCTCCGTCTGCATTTGATTTGGTGCCATTTCGACCTCAGGTGCTGGATTCGGTAAGGCAATACCAAGACGTGATGTCAGGGAAGTCAGCGCAGTGGAAAATGGATTATTTGGTAACGAGGAACTCGTAAATTGTTCTGGTGGCAAATCATGGTAAAGCTGGGGAGTGATAGATGTGGGTTGAAGATGCTTCATGGGATTATGAGAGTCTTCAGATAAAGATATTAAGCCACCCTCCATTCGCATTCTCTGTGTAAGTCAAATATTTAATAATATATTAGTTACTTATTACAAACAGAAAAATATATGTATACCTAAAATGTAATGTATACATACTTTGCTTGGCACCACAGTTGTTTGTACGAGATTTCGAAATCTGCCTACTGAAGGATCGACATCTTCTGGATTTATTACTTCCTCGTCATCATTGAAAGTAATTCCCTTTTTCTTTCGTTTCCTTGTTGGCTTGTGCACCTCATCATCTGTTATTCCTAACATAGAAATTCGCCTGTTGTGTGCTGTATTGAATTCTGTTAGATTCTGAAAATTAAAAAAATTCAGGTTTGCAATGCAAAATAATAATCCAACGAAATAAAGTGGTAATGATTGATAACAGCAAAAATTTTTATAAAACTTACATCCAATTCAGTTTCTGTTTCAGGCAGACCTAATAGGCCACCTGCATCAATATCCTCAGATGATTTTTCCAATTCTTCAATAATTTGTCTGGTGCCAGATTGTGGTCTTTCACGAATAATATAATATCGGGTGGAAGCTCCAAAGTGAAAAGTACTGTCTATGGGCAATTGTGTTGGCTTGTGCGATTCCAGCCGCATATTACCAATAAAAGTACCATGTGCTACAAATATATTTAATAAAATTTATCCTGTTCTTTATTTGTTGATTACTTATTTTGTTAAATGCTATTATATCCACGTTTTTAAAAATGTTTACAAACTTTTAGAGATTATGGTAAAATTAATACTCACTACTGCCTAAATCAACTAGAAAGGCTCGATTCAGATGTTTATGGTAGACAAGAGCTGAATGAACTCTCGAACAAGAAGCATGATCAATGCAAAAATCATTTAATTGTTGATTCCGGCCAAATAGGTAACATTTTTTTTCATCCACCATCAATTTCTGGAATTTATTAAATAAATGGTATTTGACAAAACAATGAATGACAGCCATGCTTAACAGAACATATAAGAACCAGCATCGGTATTAATGAATAAAACTATATATTATGCTCACTACAATTAATATAAAATGTTTCACGTAAGTGAATGTAAATATAAAATAATTTGTATACTCATCAATGCCGTATTAAAATTACTATATCAGATATGCATCACTGAAGTATACGAAAAAATCATTTTTAGGTTACTGTAATAAAATGATATATATAAGATTTTCGATTACCTGTATTAATTTATCTCCTTTCAAAACATCCAAATGTAAACCAACTGGTGGTTTTCCTGCCCTGAAATAATAACATATATGCATATTAATAAATAAGATATAAAAGGAATCGAAATATTTCCAATATCATACTTGAATGTCAGAATCTTGAAACAAGCGATTACAAAATACCAAGATAAAAATAACATACCAATTAGGTACTTCGTAATGATTTGCCATTATAATTTATGCGTCTTCTTGTCTACCGCTTATACACAGGCTCGATACAAAATTATAATTAATAAGCACTAATTTGAAGTTGGTTTTCAAACACAAACAAAAATAGAAGTGTTCAGATAAGGAACATAGAGTAACTTGATTCTAGATATATTCAATATTTAGTAAAGTGGAACTCTTAAAATACAACCTCTTGCATAAAATAAATAACGCTAATGTAGAAAATAAGGTAATATTTGTTGTAAGTATAATCATTATTAATAGAACAACAACGCTGCAACATGAAACTTTATAGAACTCTAAATTAAGCTCTTTGTGCTTATATACGGTAAACTAAAGCGCTGTACATAATTTGTCACGATAAAACGTTCAGTTTTCTCAGATAATTAATAAAAGGTTGTGATTTAACGTATAATATAACCATTTTCTTTTTTTATGAAAATAAAATTAATCTCTATCAAAATGATGATAACTTTTGCCATATAATAAAATATTCTTTTTGGGAAAATGTAAAGTTAGTACCAGTTAGTACGTGGCGCGTTCACAGATGGCTCCGAAACTTTTCGTCCACATTTCTTCACTAATCGGAAGTAACGTGAAATGACGGCGTCAACGTAGCAGTGCAGCAGTATCGACGAATTTCTCTTTCCGGTTAAGAAAAGGTAATTGAAGGACGCTCCGCACTATGGTCTTTCTAATCGATTGATTTCAGTGGCATCCTCGTTATATGAACATTATAAATATCTAAAAAACAATTCTTAGTTCACGAATATTAATCTGCATCTTTTATTTCAGCTCTCCAGCTTCTTGAAAAATATGTCTGACGTGGAAACGTAAGTGTGACTGCAAGTGTCTAGTTCTGTTTACATCGCTGAAAAGCATGCTTCATAATTTCAGCATCAATTGTGTTACCTAAAGTTATAATATATAATAGTGTATCTCATTTATCTGACATTCCTGAAGATTATGTTCATTTTGAGGCGGTGTAATGATTATTTTTTTAGGCTTTTGTTACTAAATGCCGCTATGTCTAACCTTAAAAACTTGAAAGTCATATTTTATGTAGTACTTATTGCAATTAGCTTGATCTTTGGTTTTTTCTTAAATGTAGCGACGATGTCCGTTCTGCTGTTACGGCGGGTGGATCCATGGACGTAAATACAGCCCTCCAGGAAGTTCTGAAAAATGCTCTCATTCATGACGGCGTTGTGCATGGTCTTCATGAAGCTGCCAAAGCACTTGACAAGTACGTATGTTCATTTTATTTATTGTTTAATAAAAATAGGTTTGTTCTCATTACCTACACTTTTTGTAATTTTCAAAGAGGACAAGTTCTTATTATCATGCTGAAAGTGTAGGTAACAAGACAAACCTATTGATTGTTACTATGTGAAGACGTATTATGCACTTTAAACGAGTGAAACAATAATGCTACAGATTCAATTTAAAATATCTTTTAGTAACAATTTTTTATTCCATCATATTTATTTATAGGAGGCAAGCAATGCTATGTATTTTGGCAGAAAACTGTGATGAGCCCATGTACAAAAAGTTGGTTCAGGCTTTATGCAATGAGCATCAAATTTCATTGATTAAGGTGGATAACAACAAAAAGCTAGGAGAGTGGGCTGGTCTATGCAAGATTGACAATGCTGGCAAGGCACGCAAAGTCGTTGGTTGCTCCTGCGTCGTTATTAAGGTAAATAATTTATTAAATTTCTTGAGTAATATTTTGTTTAAGTAATTTTTTATATGATGATACATAAGGCTCCCTCTACTGAGACGAACCCAATTTTATAAAAACTGCTGAGCAGTGCCTTTTCTGACATTATTCATTTATTTGCATGTATTTAATAGTTGTATAAATTAAGATTACTTAACATATTTTTATATAATTTCAGGACTTTGGAGAAGAGACACCTGCAAAGGATGTTCTTATGGAGTATCTTAAACAAAACTCTGTACACTAGCCATCTTTTATTAAAAATAACTAAAACTCAGTAACACATTGTATACTTCCATTATTACATTTACAAACTCCAATACTATTTCCTATTTATTTTTGTTATTTATACTTCACTACAAACGGTAAAGAGATATGGTTTGATAATACTTTCTATTTCATGATTGTTGTATACAATTAATTTTATGATTGACCCAATCTTTGACTTGACATTCTCTGGAAATGAATCGTTTATATACAATGTAGTAATAGTAAAAAAAAACTGATAAAAATTCTGTAGGTTATACCTGCTACAATACCAAGCTGTCTTACACTTGGAGCATCGTTTTTTAGCGGGGTCATTACAACCAAAACACTTTCGCATTTCAAGATAATCGAGTTTATCCAAATTGTATGCTTCACTCAAAATTTGAGCTATGTCCCTTATATATTGCATGTTCTCAGTGAACAAATAATTGGATTGATTTCTTGCAAGTTTTTTCCATTTTTTGTGGTACTTCTCCAAAATGGATGATCTTATCTAAATATAAAAGTAACATTTGTGCAACAACACTATTGAAGTTCAAAGTGTTAGATGTTATACCTGTGGTATGAATTCTATATTGATTGTCTTTTGGTCAGTCGTTGGTGCAGCTGAGAGGCTTAATTGCATCAGCCATCTTCTTAAATCAATAAGTGGAGAAATTTGATCAAGTACATGTTCATGTAAGTATTTTTGCAACTGTCACAAAGTAATGATTTTAACAGATTGCATTAAATACATACGTTAAAAATCTTATTTCCTCAGAAAAGTGAAATCAGTATTACCTTCAATAATTCGGACATTCTAAAATCATTAATCTCATAATAAGAACCACATTTTGGATTGAGCAACAGTTCACGCAATCCGATCCATGCTTGTCCTTCAATCTTAGAAATTCGTTCTGTATCATTTAGATTTACGATTTCCCACTTACCATTGTATATCATACTTTCTCCTGCAAATGATACAATAAGTTTTATCCAAAAATAGCCTATGAATACTTTGTATCTTACCATCTTCGTTTTCCTTTTTCCATGGTTTCTTTTCAATAAGTTTACATAATAAATAGGGTACATCGTGCGTTGTAAGCATTCGAGAAAATACACAAAGTGGTAAATTATCTAAAAATTCTGCTAAGTAGCGTAATATGGAAATACATTTCATTGCAATGTCAAAGTCCAATTCGAATTTTTTTTTAAGTAATTCGTCCAGGCATGTTCTATTTAAATTATAAAAATATATTAATATTGTAAAAGAAATTCCTATATAGGCTTTGTGTAAGATATTATTTTTAGAATTATTTCTCAAATATGTATATATTAATGAACATACTTAGATTCATTAGTGGTTTTTTGGAGATCTGTGCCATTAGGGACAAAAAGTTTAATCACTTTATTTACTGCATAATCAACTAGATCCAATGCTGAATCATCTATTGCATCTGTACTATTTGAGTGAAATAGAACATTTTCCAATAATGAAGTGGCAAGTGATTCGTGATAGAATATACTATAGAGTAAAAAAGTATTGGTTGGCTCTTCATTAATCTCTATCAATATTGGAAACACTTTTTCTTTCCATATATCGATTTGGATTGCTTCATATATGAGAACAGTTATCTAAAATAAAAGAATAGCAAAAGTTATTTACGCAGCACATGTTATTGCTCCAATATTGTTAATGCATTCAAAAGAAATCTAAACAGTAGTTAAAAAAAAGTAAAATAATTTTCAATTCAAATACAATGAATAAAAATATACCTTTTTAAATGTTATGAACCATTCCTTAACAGTCTCTTCACGCATGGCATTAATTTCTAAAATACTCTGTTGATTGAGCAACATTATTTTCTTGTGAAATTCGAACCAACTACAATTACGTTTTATTGATTAACAACCTGTACTTTGTGTTTAAAAAATTACATTGTTATGATATTCCTTAATTTTAATACCATTTTTTACCAAAATCGTCAATGTTAGAGGTTTGTAGATTTTCTACACAAGCTTCAATTTCCCATGGACTTATAACATATTCTAATTGTTCAGTCATTTTAACACTTTCATGAGCCACAGAAAGGCGGTAACCATTTGTAAACAACTTGTTTGCCGCGTATCCCAGGAATCCTCTACAATTTCCTTTTGAAACGATTCAATTGGTTCATTTTGAACAGGAAACAAATAAAACTTTTCCAGGAAGCAACACAAATTTTTTATTTCAATTTAAAGAAATTTAATAAATTCTAAATAGACTGTAATAGCTTCTAATAATAAGTATAAAGTTAATTAACCGATAGGGGGTCACTACTAGTCATTAGTTTATTACGAGTTATTACTGTATATATCTTCGGCAAAAGATTTCATTGCATGAAACTTACTATTTTACATGCTATTTTACTTCGAAATTTTATAATTACGCATTTTATTTTGTTATTTAAAAGCCCGAAACTGATTATTTTTAATACGGAGAACTGATACGGAGAGCATCGTTGAACATAATAATATAATGTGTCAAGTCTATAATACATAACCTATCCAGCACAAATGGAGCTTACAGCACTTCTGGAGAAGTGTGCAACACTAAATAAACGTAATATTTTCATTGAAAATAAAACAAATCTATTTATTATTTCGATTATTGTTTCTTCTTGTTGAGCTCAAAAGATTGATCTTTACTTTGTTATTTTTATGAGCCTAAAAATGAGTAGCTATAGGACTATACCTTCTTTTTGTATTTTTTATTATACGATTTGAAGTTAATAGGCGCTTTTATATTTATAAACATGTTTAATTCATGATATATTTATATTATATTTTATGTTAATATACAAGGTGAACAAATTTATTGCTAAGTAATTCTTATATTAGTAACTCTATTATTATAATTTCTATACTAGTATTTAGTATTTGGACAGAATTAGTATTACGGGAACTTTAAGCAATTATCAATTTATGTTTTAAAAAAGATGAAATACAATATTAAAAAATTTTTTTTTTCAGAATGTACAATTCAGTGTCTAAATCTATTTGTATTTTTATGTCTTGTCATTAAACAACTATTTACATTTTGTGTAATATTATTTTGGGACTAATTGTGATTGTATTGTTGATATTATTTATTATTTGGGCTGAATAACCTGCTATGTATATTACTGACATTATTATAATATGTTGAAGCAGACAATGCTAGATCCAAAGAAATAGAGAAGAAAGAAGATAAGCATTTTCAAAAAGCATATGAAGAATGGAAAGGTTTAAGAGCTGAAGATAAGGATGCAACATATAAAGTGATCCCCAAATTTTATTTTAAGGTACATTAATAAATATAATATTTCACATACAAATCTTATAGCTTAGTAATTTCAAATAATTTTTGTATTTATATGTTTCAGCTGCCTAAAGAAGATGAAATTTTACCACAAAAATTACGTGAAGAAACGCGTGCTCTGTTCTTACAAAGACGATCACGCCAATTACTAGATAACAATGAACTGAAGGCTCTATGGGTCCTTCTGGATAAACATCATAGTCCACCATTGTCTGGAGACGAGCAATTAATCAATTATGAGGATTTCAAGAAAGTTGGTAATTTAGCTGGTCAAAAATGTGTGCCTTATTTTACAGCTGTTGTATTTGCAAAGCTTCAACAAGGAGATCCTCATGGAAGAATCAGTATTATGGCACTGTTTAATTATGTTATGAGAAAAGTCTGGTTGCATCAAACAAGAATTGGCCTTTCTCTATATGACGTTACCGGTCAAGGATATCTTAGAGAGTCTGTAAGTAGGAAAATAAACCTAAACCTATTTAGTATGACACTAATGAGATTCTTCTCACAGGATTTGGAAAACTATATTTTAGAATTGATTCCAACATTGCCACAACTAGAGGGGTTGGAAAAATCATTCCATTCTTTTTACGTTTGTACTGCTGTAAGGAAGTTTTTGTTCTTTCTTGATCCATTGCGAACAGGTAGAGTGCGCATTCAAGATATCTTAGCATGCAGTTTTCTTGATGACCTGTTGGAGCTTCGTGATGAAGATTTACCAAAGGATCTACAGGAAGCAAATTGGTTTTCTGCACCCTCAGCTCTCAAAGTTTATGGTCAATATCTGAATCTTGATCGTGACCACAATGGCATGCTCAATAAGGAAGAATTATCTGGGTATATGAATGTTCATAACCAAATTTTTCTTATATATTTATTTTTACATTATATGAGATTTTAATTAAGTAATATACCATTCAAGTGATAATAATAGATCTTTTTAATCAGGTATGGCACAGGTACACTGACAGGAGTTTTTCTCGAAAGAGTATTTCAAGAATGTTTAACGTATGAAGGAGAAATGGATTACAAGACATATTTGGATTTTGTATTAGCATTAGAAAATCGACACGAACCACAAAGTCTTCATTATCTATTCCGTATATTAGATATCAATAACCGTGGATACTTGGATACTTTTTGTCTCAACTATTTCTTTCGTGTCAGTTCTTACAATTTTTGTTTATTGTTCATCACTCAGGACATAGGGATTAATTGAACAAATCTGGTAATTTTATTTGTAGGCTATTCAAGAGCAAATGACAATGCATGGCCAAGAACCTGTAAGTTTTGAAGATGTAAAAGATGAAATATTTGATATGGTGAAACCTGCAGATCCTTGTAAGATTACTTTGCAGGATCTGTTATCCTGGTAAGTTTCAACTTGATGCGAGAGTTACTGAGTTTGTTGGTAATATTTGTCAGATGAAAATATAAAAATTCTTCTTTATTACAGTGGGCAAGGTGATACAATGGTCAGTATTTTGATTGAATTTCATGGTTTTTGGGCTTATGAGAATAGGGAAGCAATGGCTGCTGATACTGGAGATGAATCATCTCATGTCTAAGTTCACATAGCACGTATTATCTACGGGGTATCCAAGGGATATTGACTATGTGTATACATATACAGATCTAATTTCTAAGAATGTATTGCAGTGCATGTGCATTCATTGCTAGATATTAATCTATGGATATAAAATTCACATATATCACTTCTGAACTCCACTAAGGTGCAAACGTAGCCTATATAAGTATAGTATTCTGTATAAACTTGAAATGGCAATGAACACACATTTCATGAAAAATCCTAAATATATGGAAGATTCAAATGTATTCCTTTTTATGTCAAATTCTAGAATAAACGTACAGCTATTTTACTATAAGCAGCAGAAAGAATCTTTTAAATTCATTCTCTTAATCTAAATAACAGATATTCATAAATAATGTTTGAATAAATAAAATAAAATGTTTAAGAATGGCAATCATTACAGTCATTATATATAGTCCTAATGTAAAGTATTAGAACATAAAGAATTTTGAATTAAAAACTTATATTTAGTTACGATTTAATATTTATATTATTCATATTTTCTATACGCAATGTAACATAATATATGATTGTAATAACGAATTATAAATCTTGCTAAATCAGTGACGGTTATACAAATATATTTATGTAATGCTATTGGTCTATTTTAAAACAAAATTGAAACGTTCTGGATTCTCAGCCAATGAAATCTTTAGGATTCAAACGGTGGTCAAATATGCGCCTGGAAGTTCAACTGACAAAATATTATCTCTGAAGTTAGTCGAAGTTCTATTTTGCAATGATTACACGATATTATTTTCCCTAGACGATACGTAAAGACATAACGCATGACTTTCAATAAGTGCATTTAAGTTTAAAATTATGTTTTTATCTCAATACCATTTATTATAATACTTACTGTGTATTTATTCTACGTATTTCGCCAAATGTACTGCGATAGTCAGGGTTATATCTGGTGGATTCTTCATTGGGATTGCCGGGCTGACAGCATTTTGTGTACTTCAGGATGGTCACGTTATTATTCTTATGGTCCTGTGACGTCATCAAGAGGCACGCAAACCTCCCCACTACAGGTTTGGCGGCAGCGAGCGTTCCATAGGCATCTATTGTTAAGTGTGCGTACGTTTTACTTTCTTCCATGAAGCGTTGTCTTTGAATTAGCGAATTGCTCTTTGTTCAAAAGGATTATTTATACAAAAGTTTACCACGTGCATTCAGCTAAATTAATTGGTGCTCATAAGTTAGATTATGGCGAGAAATACTGACAGCTCATGGTAAAATCAAAACTGTCAAGTTCATCACTTTTGACTACTGTTGTGCGCGAGTTTGATTGGAACAATAAAACGGGCATTTAAATCTAAAAAACGGCCGAAACTGCAGTGTCTGTACTACGACTTCATTCTCGTATTGGCAAGTTTTTAGTTTTAGAATTATTGAAACTTGAAGCTTAAAAGATTTCAAGGAGTACATGAACTCTTCAAAGAGTGCGGTAAATAAATCGGTAGCAGAGTCGTTAATGTGGAATTGAGACACAAAGCTTATTAGAGACGATGGATCCTTTCACTCAGGTATGCTCTGGCGTTCAATTAGATAGATATAGGATTTTCCTAACGATAAACTAATGGACTAATTCCTAATGTATTTTCTTTCGGTAACGTATTTCGTTACTGATTCCCATGTCAAGGCTAATATTTGCCATGGGCAAAAAGTTTTATCCATTCTCGGTTCTTATTGTTGTTTTATTTTGATGCTCCACACCCACCTATGGTGGGTGACTGGCATACAATAAGTACACTATAGATAGAAAGTATAGTGAATTTTGCCCGCGTTTTTTGTAGCGAATGTTGGAACGTGCAAGAGCAAGGCGAGAGAAATTAGATACACAATTATCGAATGCAGGACACGATTTGAAAAAAAGGAGAAGCCCACTGAAGGATGCAAATGCTATTTTAGCACAGGCCCCTGGTATGAACCCTTTATATTGGATTATTCTTAATTAATATTTTATTGTCTGTTTTACCAAAATGGGTGTGCTAATAATTAAAAAAAATAATTTTGCTTTGAAGGTTTTTATTTAAAAATTTTTTAAATCTCTATACTAGTTTAATTTATATTTTAATGTTTTAGCAATTGAATCGCAGGGCACATCAAACTCTCCTGTCAAGGTAGCTTCTCCAATAAAACAACCTTTGGCTAAATCACTACAGAAGTCACCACATAAGCCACTACAAGTGGAACCCCCTGTAAAAAGTACTGATCAAGAAAATATGCTTAACAAAGAAAATGGAGAAACTCCAGTCTCCAATATCAGGTCAAAATTACAAAGACTTGGCAAGCTGTATTCTGGTAAGTAATACATATACACTACATGCTACTGAATAGAGTATCAAACGGAGGACAGCATACACCTTTATCCATTACTAATATGTTGTTGAGTAATATTCTGCATAGACAATACATATTAGATTATTTTTATATCTTTGATATATCTTCGATTCATTGTATCACTCGATAAAAATAGTAGTACATTTGGTATGTTAGCTTGAAAAGCAGGCAACATTGAAATAATTATTAAACATAAATATAATAATCAAATGTTTCATGCAGAAGATGGTAGTCGCGAATTGAGCTCGCCCATTCATAGAACTGAAGAGAGATTTGCTGCAGAGGATGAACCAAGCATGCAAACAAATGATTCCAAATCTAGTAAAAGTAGTGCGCGATTAGATCGTTTGGCTGCTCTTGCATCCACCATCAATAATTGGGAAGATGATCTTTCCCATCCGACGTTGGTAAGAAATTTATTGAAATTCTCGTTTTTTCTACTTTTTGGAGAAGCATATTTCAGTTAAGGGCTTTAAAACTGATATTTACCATTACAGGTCAAGCAAGCTGAAAGTAAAGCCATCAAAGTGCAGGCGAAACTTAACGAGCAGGTAAGAAGAGCTGCAGAACCTCAACCAAGTACTAGTGGAAACGGCAAATGGATATCCAATGACCGCACACAATCGAAGGCACATTGCGTAGGTGGTACACGTGCAAGTAATTCCAGTAGTCCTGGACAAAGCAAAGATGCAAGTCTTACAAAGCAACTGAAGTGGGATAAAGGCGTGTTGGAGAATTTGGTAAGAAATCCGAGTACACTTTTTCCCGAAATATTAGAAAAATGAGTCTAAAGTATAGATTAATAGGGCACATGAGTGAAACATTATTTTTTAATTTATTGCGGTCTTATTATAATACCATAGCTATTGGATTCTGGCCCTTGAAATGTATCTATGAACATCAAATGCTTTGAAAATCATGTTTTGCAGGAAGCTCAAGGTTTTACTCGTACTGTCAGCAATTCTCGCCTTGTGTATGACTATAAGGGTTGTTCCCAGGAAAAGAATCCAAACTCCAACATTGGCAGACATCTCACCAAGGACCAGGTAGTAGAGGAAGAGAAAACGCAGTCCCCATCAAGTGCCTCTTCAGGAAAAGATAACGGGAATCGAATCAATACAAAAGCCAAGGACAGCGCACTCGTGTCTAAGACGCCTGAGAAGAAGAACGTTGGAGCAAGCACAACTAACGTTCGAATGCCCACAAGATTTGGCTGCGCCGGGTCGCCAAAGAGCCCAATCCAGTCGCCAGGTTCAGTTTTAAGTAAGGCCTCTATGTTCGAGGCAAGAAATATCGAGGTGAAAGCAAAGGATCCTGCAGAAATGACACTTTCTGAAAGGATGGCTCTTTTCGAGCGCAATAAAGGAGAGGCACCTCTAATACCCAAGGCTCCTCTTACAATGTCCGTCCCTACTAAGAAGCTTATTGAAAAGGAAAAGACTAATTCAAGCCCTGTCCATGGAACAGGTAATCATGGATGCTTACTAATCGCCACCTGTTAAAGCCTACCAAAAATATGAATGCATTCAGACACGTATTTATTGTGAATTTCAGAAACGTGCTCAGCAAATGGTCGTGGTAAGGTAGATGTGTCCAATAAGAAAGTTGTTTCACAACGCGCTATATTCGAGCAAGGCAGTTACACTCAGGAGTTGGAAAATGATATTCTACGTAATACTCATAATGAGCGACAACGAGAATTGGAGATGTTACGCTCACGTTTCAACAGAAATAAACAAATGGCTCAAGCTGCTGCCGGTTCTTGTATTAGAACGAGTGAGAGTAGCGAAGGAAAACCGAGTTCTCCGAAGAATTCACCGGTTTGTCCTGTAAAACCAACGCCGGCTCTGGTAAATTATGGCTTTATTGTTATTATAATTCATATAAAAAGTTCAATGGCTTTTACTTTGTGATTCACAAAATTGATGGATTCATAGATGCTATTAATTATGATTCACATGTGAATCATATAAATGTGGTTTATAAGATTGTTGCAATTTACACAGGATGCAGTGCCTCCGGCTCCGCCACTTCCTCCATCGAAAAATAATACAACTGGTGGCGTATCATCGCCGGCTAAAAGACAGGGTATGTTGATAGATTAATTAATGAATAAATGAGTTAAAAGTTTATAACATTGGCATTAAATGTATGCATACAGTGACGAGCGCAACAAAATCCCAGCAAACTAAAATACAGTCTGATATTAAACGCATCCGTGTATCTGATCCGAAACCGGGTAATCTTTATCCTGATCTTTCCAACATTGAGTGTATCACCACGACCACGACAGCGGAAACGGAAACGGAAACTGAAACTGAATATACAGTTGAAGATACGGAACCGGAAACAGCTACATTAGATGAACAAACCGAATCCGATACAGTCACAGAAGCTGAATATTATGTTGACGTGAGCATAAAATCTTTATTTTTTCACAATAATTACATATACAGAGTATATGAATTTTACATGATATAATTATTGTAGAATTTTGACGAGTCGTATGATAGCACGGAAGAGAGTACAGATATTGGAAATACCAGTCTTGGGAGAAGTATTTTACGCGTTGTCAATCAACAAACTGTATCAAATAAAAAGGTATGCATTTTTTTTTAAAGGACAAAATAATGCTATTGATATTTACATGAACTGAAAAACAATTTCTAATTCAGATAAAAATTAATTTTACATTGCCACATTTTAGAGATCAATCGATCCCGATCCAGACAGCACGACATCTGACATTTCCGTTTTGGATGAAATGGATGAATATTTGGATGAATGTTTAGCATTGCAAGATGCTAATGGTCATGAGGGTCTAGAAGGACCAACTCCCCCAAAACTAAATCGAGGTGGAAAAAGTCCATCGGCCGTATCCAATAGTTTTAAGTACAGTCAAGGGTATGTGGAACAATTTTATGCTCAAATATGGTTTTTTTTTTATGTTCAATAATATTTTGGACATAGTACAATTAACAGACTTGCTAATATTGCACTTACTTATTTTTATTGCAGATCATCTTATCGTTCACCAATCAAGGTGGTTTCGTCTGCAAAATCTCCACGTAAAGGAGAATCGTACGTTGTGGAAGGGGATAATTGTGTACCTTTGATGCATAGCGTTAGTTTCTATAGACGGCAACAATCTCAGGTTAGACAGTAATTATAGTACTGTGTTCTATAATTTTCAGAATGTAATCATTTTAGTGGTGATAATTATTCCAGACATCAAGAACGCCAGTGCGTACGGTATCTCGAACGATTGAAGAACCACAGCCCTCTATGAGCTCCACCGGTTCTAACGCGGATGAAGAAGCCATCCTGGTACAGGAGAAGATGAAGCAGCTGCTGGAGGAAGTGTGCAAGCAGCAAACTATAATTGGTCAAGCCAGTCAAGCACTTAATTTGTGCAGTGCAACTGTTGAATTTAGCGGTTCTCGAGAGCAAGTTGAGGGAGAAAGATTGCTACTTCTAGCCAGTAATTATTATTTTTAATATGCTCATATATACCATCATATATCTAAAATATTCATTTACTTTTATATATATTTCTTTTTATGCGTAAACTAGCTCACAGAAGACAGGCTGCTCTGAACGAGGTGCAGAGGCTCAAAGTTGAAGGAACGTTGAGACCAGTGGTGCCAGGTTCGCCGGAAGTGCAGGAAAGCGGATCACTCACTGTGTCCGCGATCACTCTTCCGTTGAAACGAGATTATTTCCGCACTGTAGATGCTGGTAAGAAATTCGCCTAGAACTAATCTTGTAAATATTCACAGTTAAGTGCTTGCATTAATATTATTCAATTTCAGATACGTGTCTCCATCACGTATGTCTCATACGGCATTTGGAGAATATTGTAGCTACTCCAGTAATTATGGCTGAACCTGGTGACTCGTGCATTCGGTTTCCTTCTACGTTAAAGCTTCAAGATCTTTACAGTGACTTCAAAATCACTATTGAAGTGTACTCTTTGGAGACTAGAGCTGAAGTTTTACCTCATGAGATTAAATACCATATTCATAATAATGGTAGCAACAGTACAAGTGGAGGTAGTGGCAGTAGTAGCCACGGAATGGGCAGTAAGAAGGTAGGTGTTTTATTAAGTTTTAATTAAATGTGAAATGAAGTCACTTGACAATGATAACTTACAGGGTGGAATAAAGACTCCAAAAAAATTCCTGAAGCAAGAAAGTCGTTTAGTGATGACAGCAGTTCAAAGTCCTGCAGGACCCTCAGCTGTTCGTTCGCCTGCATTTTCTCTCGCTGGATATGCTGTTTTTAGTTTACGCGAAGTACAACGACAACACTTTACCTTGAACAAGGTAATTGTTTGTTCTCACTTGTATTTAGCATTTGGAGATTTAAAAAAAACCGTCTAATCATATGTAAAATTTTTTAAATTATCTCACAATAGGTACCTCGTTCGTCGCCGTTGGAAGGCAGACTTCAAATGCATGTATCATGCGAGTTATCTGTTTCTGTGGAACAGAGAGGCTTCCTTACCATGTTCGAAGATGTTTCTGGATTTGGCGCATGGCATCGGCGATGGTGTTTACTGAAAGGTGCAAACATCTCCTACTGGAAGTATCCTGACGACGAGAGAAAAAAGACTCCTATTGGAAGTATTGATTTGCAAGGTACGATTGCCGATTGTCAATATATTATACATTCATGACCTTTTGATATTTATTAAAGAAAGAAAGTACTAATGTTTTACATGACTGAATTTTCATAGGTATTACTACTACGAATGTCGGGATGGTATCACGTGACATTTGCGCACGTCCCAATACATTCTTACTGGAAAGTGTTCGACCAGCTCAGCCCGGTGATGTCGATAGCCTCATAACTATTCGAAATGGACCGCGAACTACTATCAGGTTAGTACCATTAAAGGATAAATTTGCATAAAGATTGTAAACATCTTTAATCGTATCATTTCAGGCATTTGTTATCAGCGGATACAAAGGAAGATCGATTGGAATGGTGTTCAAAGCTTAATAAGACATTAAATCTGATTCGTGCTTGGGGTGGGACATCGGCATTGTCGTAATTAAATCTTTATCCTTGGAAAAGCATATTAGTCTTAATTAACCAAATTAGGCATACTATGTAATTAAATGGAAGCTAGAGTGTGTGGAGCATTATGCAAACAATGTCTGTTAGAGTGTTTACGTATAGGAGAAAATGAGAGGATGAAATTAATGGCGGCATCCGTATATAATATGCAAATCACTTATAATGTACGTAATAAGACATGTTGATGATCGATCTTTAAGTACTGCATTACTAATAATTATTCGTTGATGATGTCAACTAAATAATTTTTTTTTACTATAATGCGACTTACGTAACTCGTTTGTGTCAGAAATTCAACATGCTGAGTATACAGATAAGTACGGTACGGTATAGGTACAATTACCTACGTCATATTAATATTGTACATTCTAGATTCATTTGGTAACGGGTAATTATAATTGGATCCAAACACGAAGAGTAGCCTTTGTTATTTGGTAAAATTAAAAAAGGACGACACAAATTTTCGTAATGTTTCGTAACTTTTTCAGCACGATAAATTGTGTTTAATCGTGTTGTCGTATAGAGATTAATTAGTGTTATCTTAAAATTATTTTCGCATATGCGTAATAGCTAATGCTATAGAGTTAATGTTTTCTACGTGCAACATTTTTTTGTTTACTGATTTAACGTATATGAATTTTTTTCATTTTTTGAAAAATTTCTGTTAGGTTATTCGTACAAACGATACGTAGCAATTATTAATTAATTTGATACATTAATATATTGTCGGGTGAAATATTCATGTTTCATCCATTTATTGTACATAGAAGAACAACTATAGGATAAGAATTGATTCGATTTCTTTATTAAACACGTAACACTTATGTATATCAGTCTTAATTTTATATAAACGTATATACACACATATATATACAGAATATATATACACAATTGTTTACCTTCCTTATATACGTATTAATGTCAAACTTCAGTATTTTTTATACAATTGTACTGATTAACTTTCATATGTTCTACGAAATATTTATACAATCATTCATAGTGGCTTTAATGTATTGCTATTTCGAGTATTTCATTACAAGTTACATAACTGTAAAACTCAATAAAATCTAAATAACAATTTAGCCTATTGCATTTATTGCGCAAAAAAAAACATATAACTCGTATGTGTACAACTAAGGATGCTTTAACATTATTAAAAGATATTAGAAGAAAGGCCACTCAACCCACACAATACTGGGACGTTATAAATACGTCATACCAGACGTCGTTAATCGCTACTTCTGATATAAGATAGACCACGGTCTTCCATAGTCACCCGTAAATCCGTTAACATTTTGCAGACGTCATTCAGAAGTATATTAGACCCACCTACGGATGTCTGTCCGTATTTTGCACATCCTACCTGTCATTCATAGGATGTGCAATATCTATTTGGCAATTTGGTTTACATAAATAGAATATTCTTATAAGGTAGATGCCCATGTACGGGCACACTGATTGGTTGGCGCATTTCTCGAAGGCAACGTAACCTATAAAATGACACAACAATGAAAATTAGACGCGCTAGAAATGAGGCGTCCGCTGACAGGTTAAAACAAGTTTAATGAAACTCATGCAGTTTTTAAAAAATGTAGAAAATAAGATAAAGCAAACAACCCATTGACGATTACACGGCGTGTAAGGTTCCCAAAAGGTATTGTAGCCAGTAACTATAAAATATATAATACTAATTAATGGTAAACAATAATGGACAACGTAAATGCCGACATTAAAAGGACATTCTAAAGATGTTACACTGCTTCGTGTTTAAGAACATTTGCATAAGATGTCTACCGAATGTATTACGCATAGCATTTTTCAATAGGACGTAAGTAGGACATTGCACACATAATTCGGATGTCGCTCGGATGTTTTGTGTTGTGTCGAAAACGGAACTGATTTCGCGATTACCTCATATCTGTTTTCCCTTTCAATTCTTTCTGGTTTACAAATTTCAGTCTTGCCAGTGGTTGTGTGTGATTTACTAATACGCAAAATGAATCATCAGTATGCAGGAGTATTCTTAGAAATTGAAATACATCTCGTCGAAGGATTTAAAGGAGGAAATGTCATGGGAGTGTTAATTGATTAACTGTAGAAATCGTAAAGACGTTCAATTCATGTAGATTGCAGATGAACGGTAGTTCAGAAAAGCAAAGGTAATATTACACGAAAGATAATACATACAAGCTGCGTGCTTATTACACTTGTATGATAAAGAGATTGGAAATTGATTAATGGATGATTAAGACAATTCAGTGTATACATGTTTACTCGCACCATATATTTAATACATAATATATACCATCGTTCATAAATATATTATAGATCCTGCGGCGCCCCAATAACGCTACCGGTGTTTTCATAGAAATATAAAATTATAATAGCGGAGGCTAGTATGTAGTTATTAGCGAATACGCTTGTGCGTCTGTACATATAAGAGGCAGGACTAATGTGTCTTGTAAATATTACATCTTCATAATTTCCTCTATTTTTGAAGTTCGAGTACACAGGCCATAGGCTACTTATGGCATTCGTCCTCGATCAAATAAGCACGCGTACATGTTTTAAACTGTATTAACTAAGATTCTACTTGACAAGGAAATAGTTGAACATAAAAGACTGACAAATACGGTACAGAGCAAGCAAGATGGTGGACATTGAAATCAGGCGATCCTCTGTCTCGATAAAAGCAGTACGGAAAAAGGAAACTAAAGAAAGAGTTGAAGGAAGAGGATGAGGAATAAAAGGTAGGTTATTACAAGAGATATTTAGGGTGATCCATGGAGTTCGAAGGACTGTAACTTCCTTTCGTCGTACAGTTAAAATCCACAAAGAAGGTTGGGAGCGTGTGATGACTGCAAAAGGAGTACGTTACTCGCAGAGATAGCCGACGAGTTGACATAAGGATGCATAGGGCTCGCGCATGCGCACTTTAATTTAAGAGGGTGCGCACGCACCAGTGCGCATCCACTACAGAAAGCTATGGGTTATTGGTTCTGTATTCAAATCTTTCCACCTTGGATATGTTCAGCAACAGGTTGGAAACCGTTTTCATCCGCAGTGTAAGTTACCCGATAAGTCTTGCCGTCGGGACCTACGAAGCTGAAACTGCCCTTTACAACGATGCTTTCATTTTCGGTTCCCTCATTCTTCAATTCAGCCGTTTCTTCTCTTTGCTGACCATCACTCTGCTCGAAGCTGTAATGATACCCGCTGACGCCGATATTATTCTGCTCTTCTTGCTTTACGATGGTGATATCGTTGGGGTTGCCCTGAGGTGCAGCTAAGGTAATAGCCAGTAGCGCGGCGAACGTTAAAATCTGTAAGACAAACAAAGGAAATTCGATTCAAACCAATGTATTAATTTTTATCGTTAATCCTGCCTTTTTTCACAAAGATTTATTATTAATGACACCAAAATTTGAAAGGCACGTGCGGTTTCTGTTAAGAGGACCTTAATGATGTTTTAACGAGGTGCCCACGCACGCAGAAATATACACTTGTCAAAGATTTTGACATCTTCAAGGATTTTAGGACACAATGTTATGTATTTGTATTTCTATAGTCAGTTTGCGATAAAAATATGATGGGCCTCATTTATGTTTACAGCCATAAGAAGATGGCCCCTCGAAGAGATTTTTCGTATGGAACTTCTGTATGCAATATGTGTGTATAATATTTATCTTCTACGATTCGTATATGCGTGCGGTGGGTGCTTGTGAATATATATATATATATATATATATATATATATATATATGCCGACGTATAGAAATATCACAGATCGTCTTCACTTTCACTACGTTGTGTAATAATTTTTTGAGGCCTAGCCCCATCGTGTCTCGGTCATGTATGTCCACCTATGTTGCTAGACCCACCGTAGTCTTCATGATGTAAGACGTGGTCAAACGTTTGGCAATTGAGATGGATCCTTAGAATTGTTCTTAAACGATTTGCAATGTCTGTTGCTGCAGATTCATCCAGTGTTCGGCCTTTATATACTGGTGCGTCCCCACCGCGATGATTATGCAGAAGTTAAGCTTCGGACTTAGAAGTCTTAGGATAAATAGTAAGTGCATCGCGACATGCAAGATGCAGCAGCAGTTGCCGATGACCCCGGGGCTCATTCCGATTTATCACGTCTGTTTTCTGTGTTTTTTTTTTATAAGGTTATGCGATTGATTTTTTCCTCACGTTTATTCCGGTGGTCACACCTTTCTGGAAAGCACTTTTACCTTCATACGAAATATTTCTGCTGGTCTAGTCAAAAATCAATAGCCATACCAGTCTTCACAGTAGAAAGTCTTTGAATATCCCAATAGATATTTTTATGGGTGTGGTAATGGTGCCATTTGCAATTTAAGATTCTCTTTTTTCAAAATTTTGAGATGTCTGATGCTCTCCGACCTCTGCTTGGTATGGGATGACATTCCAAGATAATTTTACAAATTTATTTTATCTTAGCGATGTAATTTCTTTTTATACGGAAGGGAACCATGCTGGGCAATTCTTATCAGCCGGGCGATGTCAAACGGCGTTACATGAACGGCGTTTACTTATCTCGTTTAAAATAGAATCTAATTTTTCGTGCGTATTTGTTTAACACTTATGAAATAGAAAGTGACCGTCAGATATCTGGTTTATGTTTATCGAGTCAAAGGTAAGAATAAATCGTCACTTTCGAATGAAAGCAGAAGGGTAGCAATTTTGGAATACAGAGTAAGAGTGTCCTGTCATACCCCTGACAGGCTTCTGAAATCAAATTCTTCGTTATAGATTGGGAGAGACGTTGGCTATGCTGTAAACAAAATTTTTGACATTTTTTTTTCAGGTCTTTGAATCGTGTGATATGCGTTTTTCAGAAAAACCTAGTTTGCCTTGTAGACGTGTTTAAAAATGTGAAAGTAAACGTTTCGGTTGAGAATTTCAGGTGCAATACAACCCTGTCCGATTCTTTTTTTTTTTTTTTTTTAATGCCAAGAGATATCCTGTCCTTGGTCGACGTGTGTGACATTTAGTTTTCTCGTATTGATAGGATTGAGGAAAGTTGATGACGTAACGGAAGATGACCTTGCCATTTGAAGATGTGCTGGGATGCCTCCGGCTACCGTATCCACCGCACAACTCCTGCGTATTCGCCTAGTTGGGCATCTTGTTACACGACTATCTCAAAGACAACCTCCGCCAAGACTCGTATTTCTTCTCTTAGGGCAAACTAGTAAGTTTCTTTCTGTATTGATAATTCGTTTTCTGTCTCTATCTGGTTATCTCGACGCTCCTTTTTTCTCATTTCCATTTCCTGCGCGTAAATTAACGTCACGAGTACCCTATGCGCAGCAACAGGTTTTCCATGAGATTTTGTAATTCTTTTTCATGAATTAACGCAAAATCATTATTACTTTTGATGGCAATGCTGCCGCGAACTCTGACCGCGCGTGTCTGTGCGGAGTGAATGCCATCGAGCGGACAAATGTCAGTGCGCTCTTCTGGCAGGTTGCGTATTTTAACGTTAAGATAGTAAAGTATCATGGTAACCTGCATACTTAGCAAGAAGACGCAAACAGTAAAATCTATCGAATGGAGATTTTACGATGTGATTAAATATATGCTGGAATTTAAGATACCAACGGACTCTAAGATTGGGACTGATTTTTTTATTACAAGGTTTAACGTATGTTTTGGCCTTCGTTGCTTCTGACAGTGATTTAAGATACACTATAATAATATAATATGACGGGGAATGACAGTAAATCTATAAACATGATGCCTTTCCTTTTGATGGTCACCCGTAATCTATTATTTTTTCAGCTAAATGCAGTGTAACTTTTTTTTATTGTTATCTTACTATTTTTTTGCAGAATGACGAATCTTCTTTTTAGGGAATATGCTCATCATTGTATCTCTTTGTGCGGAAGCAGGGAGAGGATGTCTTAATAGCGTTGGTCGATCGTGAAGGACGAATTAAAATAAGAGAGGAGGAATAATGGGAGGAGATAGCGAAAGATAGTATTTTTGTATATAAAATGAAAATGACACAAGGTTTTGTTTTGCTAATCCATTGTGCCGTTTAATTTGCCTTTATATTTGTATATCTATCTTAAGAAGATACAGCCACTGACGTTACTCGTACCGCCTAAACTTTCACTCACCTGCAACAGCCAAAATTCCGATATTCTTCAATGAGGCATATATGGTATTTTCTAATTTCGTAAAAACTCATAATTCTTCGTGTCTCCGCCTATACGCTTTCGTCTTCAGTTTCGCGATAATATCTTTTGAATATGATCTGTGAACTCGGTCACTTAGCATATACTCACTTATTGTAATCAAAATGACCAACTTGGGACATGTGCATGTCTATTTTGTTATATAACACTTGCATGTATTACGTAGCTTCGCATAGGTATTCAGTGAAATATCTTTCTTAAAAAAAATTTTTTTTTCTTTTTTCACAAGTATCGAGCCAGAGCAAGCATTACAGAAATGCATCAGCGGACTTATGATAATTTCCATAGACAAATATTGTAGTAATTTTTAACTTTTCTCTTTCGCAGCTGGTTGACGGATACTTTAGATCTGCATATATATATATATAGATAATCATCATCTGGTCATACAGAGCCAGTGCAACTGCAGTTGGCTTTGGTATAAAAATCAAATGGCAAATATAACCTCCAGTTACTGTAATAATTCTAAATAACCCTATATAGGGAATTTTGTACATAAACGAGTTCATAAACCACGAAATTCCTCCAGACAATGTCGTATCAATTCCGCAATGTATCAATCGCTGTTACTGTGGTAGAAACTGGTAGCGGATCCATTGTGGTACCGAAAGGGCAGGCTGGTACCAACCACCAATAACCATAGAATCTTGTAAGCAACATCTGCCGAGCTGCGTTTCGCTATATCCTTGCATCTTACCTGTCATCCCTGCTTCGAGGATGCGACTAACCGTTTACGTGTAGCATTGGTGGTGGCGACGGTAGGTGGCATTTAGCGAATCGTGCCATCGTGCGCCGCGACGGCGGTTACGCAAGGCGCCCTCTTCGCCGAGGACGGCCTCGTACGGTCCACACCGGCACACTCTTGTGAAATTCCTATGATACGAGTTCCTCTTCTACATTCTCGTACCTCTGTCACATAACTTTATAAGTATTGCATAGCTTGGATGAATGATGTTTCTATCATTTAGTTGAATTTAGACAACCTTTTTTTTTTATCATTTTAAAATTATATTGCTGTAAGAGCTACAGCCCTTATAATATAAGCAGTATGATGTCATCCTTTTTTTTTTGTATAATGATCAATTTTAGGTTAGATAGTTATTCATACGTAACTTCTTGATATTTACTTATTGTTCACTAGAAAATGTATGTAAAGTCGAATGATGATTTCCTGATAGGAATTGCATCGTCAGAACGGCAGATGTCTAGGTGGAGTATGTCAGAGTAATTACACGTAAGATGGTCGAAAAGTGAATGACGAATACGTCGTGACGAATAATGATTTTGATTGTCTATATGTTGTAATGGCGCATAATAATTTTGCGATTGCAAATAGAGAGTCTATAATAGTGATTTTTTATATTTATTGCTTATTACCCGTAGCTCTTTTAAATAATATTTTTGTGTACGCTTGTCCGCTATTAGCATAACACTTGAATTACATAATAGGTATTTCCTTCTCGATAACAGCGCATCCTCGTGTTTAAGGAGTTATCGTAATCAGTGTAGAAATTGTGAATATCGTAGACGTAATGTCTGGTAATGAGAGACAAATGCAAAGAGAAACTTTAAGCAATTCCTGAAAGTTTAAAACCAATAAACACTCGTTCGAGAAGTCCTTCCTCATTTCCTTCCTAAAACCGTTATAAACACAGAAAATACGACAATGATTTTCTGATAAATTGTAAAAAAAAAAGTCCAATTTCCAATGTATAAAGTGAAAAGTAACGCCTAAGAGATCCTACGACTTCGTCAAAAGAAAGCTTGAAAACGATATAGGTATCTCGTTAGAATTTTGGGGCGCAGAGAAAGAGTGAGAGAGGGAGGGGGGTTCTGCCAAATCTTGGGGACTATATAATCTCGCACGCTTATCGGTAGAAGCAGTCTAAAATTCGAGACAACTCCAGCTGACATTCAGTAACCGCACCTTCAAAATGAAGACGGTATGTCGAAAAAAGAAATATAAAAATATTCAGTGAAGATTCTTGAAGCGATCTCAAAATAACGTGTGTGTTATCAGTTAACTTTATTGGATTATTTATTTCTCGTAGATCATTGCTTTCGCCGCCCTCGTGGCCGTCGCCTTCGCAGCCCCCCAAGGTCACCCGGAAGTTACCGTAACAAAGGAAATTCCTTTGGATAACATCGGCATCGACAGCTACCAATATGGCTACGAACTTTCTAACGGAGAGTCGAAGCAGGAATCAGCACAGTTGAAGAACGTCGGTACCGATAACGAAGCCATCGAGGCCACCGGCAGCTTCTCTTGGGTGGACCCAGCTACCAACCAGAAATACACCGTTACCTACATCGCCAATGAAAATGGATTCCAGCCCAGCGGAGCCCATATTCCAGCCTAAACTCTTGATTTTCTGCGAACCTTTATTTATGACGAATACACCATTTCTTAATTGAAGAGCTTTTCGTTATTCTACCCGATTCAACTATCATGAAACTTCTTTAAAGGACTACGGCTAATTTATTACCTTAAAGCTACGAGAGTTTGCTAATTGGCACTTCATCACGTTAAAACGTATGACGAAGGCCCGAGAAGTCAATTGGCTCGAGTATCGATCCTTGGTACTTCGTTCGATCAATAGCATCCAGCTGTAGCGTTACAGTTGTCACCCGTGATCTGTCCTCATTCGTTATTTTTAGTTAAGTTTCTTATTTTAATACTCTTTAATTAATCTAATTCTCAAAAAGATATTTGACTCTTTTTCTTCGACAATATTTTGGGACTCAACGTTTGCTGACAGGTAAGTGAATGCAATTGATTCCGATTTAGTAATTGCTTGTTTAATTGAATTCAGTAGTACTGATCAGGACTAATCGTAAGTCGCATACATACGCTAATAGGCGTCTAATAATAAACCATTCACTTTGCGGTCGACGAGAAAGGATTTCGCCCAAGTGGACTCCCATTCCTGCATAAATTATTACCTCAATGTGTAAATTCCCGGCAGGCATGGAGATCGTGTTTGAACTATGAACTTAGAGGCGCACCGTAATTCCTGGTGGCATGTTCGTCGCGAGAAGAGAATGGATGTGGTATAGAATGGTTCTTGCGAAATGAGTCATCCCACCTGTAAAATCAAAATACGGGACGAATATTTATTTTTTTTAAATTGTCATTTCACTTCGTGAAGATATTCGGATCTACGATGATTGCACGTCATACAATACATTATGAATTTGGAATCCTTGGAGCAGGTTTCGTAGACGGATTTTGACAGGGAGTATTTTTCCTATTGTTTACATGAATAATATGATTGATAAGAAGATAGACAGATTTGGTAGACAGCGAGATGTGTTGCACAATAAAAATGATATGTATCTATCGTGACGTCATTTTTGGAAAATAATCGTGACAAATTCCCGATCCGCTCTTCCACCTTTAGTTGTTCGATCGGCACTTCTACACGTCCGTGCATTTATTCTATCTGTTCTGTCTATTGTCCTTCGGCTTTTGAATTCTTTTTCTGGCTTTTCTTTCTTTTCGTTGCATTTTCTCACGTGCCCTACCACCTACCCATACGCCTGTCGAGGAACGGATAGTTTTGGAGCAATTTGTGAAAAAATTCTAAGGACCATTTGGAGATTTTTGGAAATTATTGAATTTTGAGCTATCGGGATGACGTCGTCGCCTTCGTCCGAGGAATCTTATCGCGGCACCTACCACAGGGTCCCCCGGAAGACCACGGAGCATCAGGGATGGGGTTCCCGCACCCAAACCGCTGGCCCCCTACTCGGAGAGGGGGAGGCTCTTCGAACGTTCGCACTACCCTCACCGCCGACTGGTAGTCGGAGATGCTTTTCCTCGTCCCGTCGCCTGGATCAGCGGTTTCTAGGCCCGCTGACCCCATTTGGCCGTCGAGAAACAGAGAAGGGAGGTCACCAGTTTACCGGACCCCACGTCTTATCAGCCCCTGGAGGGGTCACGACTTCGTCGACCAATTCCGGCAAGTGTCGTTAAAAACCGTCAAATTTTGACTATCGTCGTCCGTCTCTACGTCCCACGTCGGATGTCGATTTCTGGGAGCCAATCAATTAAGATAATTGAATTTAATTTCGTAGTGGGTATATTTTCTTGGGGGGGGGGGGGGGGGGGGGG
>JASANN010000072.1:0-31819 GCA_031762395.1 Calameuta pygmaea | reverse complement strand
TTTTTTTTTTCCCCCCCCCCCCCCCCCCCGATTTATATTGCAATCCTAACTGAAATTTATCTTTTCTTATGATTTCCATCCGATATCCTTTATCACGTGAAATGTTTAGTTTTATTGTTTTAGGTTATATAAGTTTCTGACTATTAATCTTCGTGGTTCTCTACGCAATTTATAAAAAAATGGTAATCATCTACAAATTGACCAACCTCTCGGCCCACATAGCATGAAATCTTCTTTGTATATTCGTTTTAGGTCCGTAATGTGAAAAATATGTCTTTTATATTCTATGGATATGTTTTCTGCATACATCTATGTACATATATACATGCATAAATGTCCACAATACATTGTATGTACTTACATTAATTTTTTTTAATTTACCCCATGTCTTATAAAAATATTCGTTAAATATTATATGCATATACATCCACGTACATAAAGAAAAATTTAAGTCCTATAATTGATTAATTGAACCGCATAAGTAAGACAGTGATTATATAAGAAACTAGTTAATTCCAAAGGTAAGTGCATACATTTTTATTCATTACTTTTTTATGTATGCCACCAAAAGATAGTAGATACTGAGTTATTAGTTAAGACAAAAATATTTTAGTCCCGTACGATGATTTTTAAATTACCGATAACAGATTTTTTGTATAGAATTCGATTTTTCATGAAGCGACGATATTCTCTTCTCATGTGTTCTAGGGTTAAGAACACTGATTTTTAAAAACAATTAATTCTAAAAGGGTTTTAATCAATTAGAAAAAAATATCTGAACAAACTTGTTATAACAATTTTTTTATTTATGAAATAAATTTACTAAATTACCCGAATACCTACGATATTTTTAAAAAAATTTTTACGGTTTCGGAATTTGTGTTGACAATTTTTTGAGACTATTTTCATGAAATTATTTGTTTTATAATCCTGAAATATTTTGCGCATAAGAAAAAATTAACGAATTTACTTCAAAAGAAGTTAAAAATTGAGAAAAATGGTCAAACTCTTTCTTGTAATTTATAAATATTTTTTGGTATTATTATATATCATCATTGTTCTTAGTATGGTTAACGTCACATCGTACTCAAATTCTACTGCAATAAAATTTTTGGTTTAGAATGTAGGTTACCTGTATGTCATTTCAACGTCCATAAGATATGCGGGTTAATATGATGTACACAATCGGCATATACATAGGTATATAAAATATACACTGGATGTACATATATAAAAAAGTCTTACCTTTGCTGATACATTTCATATACATATGATGTGATACGCATTACATGTTTACATCTAATGTATATTCAATATCCGAAATTTTATACATATATATATAATGTATATGAAATGTATATGGAATTGCAATATGGAAGTACTCGTGTACTGAGGGCGGAACTCACCAGGGACAAACAATAAGGATAGTATCAACAACAGCCGATAGATGAAAAACTTCTCCCGAAAGTCAATCCTTGGAAATATAAATAAATTCCGATAGATGATTAGCACTTCTCGCTAATCAATCTAGCATTTCAATCAGTTAAATAATACATTTCAAATCAATTTAAGATATTCTGATTCTAATTCTAACAGTAAAAGAAAAATTAGAATGATAATAAGTGCGGATTAAATCCGAAAGGATAACGCAGGTAAATGGAGTAAAATCGTAAAGAAGTATTTTCGTTCGATTTATGCCCTCCGGGATAGAGCATAGTGTTTGCATGAATTCATTGTTAAGAACTTGATTAAAAGCTCCGGCATATTGGCGTTCGCTATTCCACTGAGCACATTGCGTAGAGAAGAACTGTCAAAGTTCTGAGGAGAGCACTGCGATCTGCCTCAGAAACTTTAGTTGACGCCATTTTTATTTCATCCTCGCTGTGATTAGTCAATTTGCCAGTAGCCAATAGTTAGGCAGAGCGCCACTAGGGCTACCTTACTAAGCCAGGCGCATCCTCTGTTCCTCAAAGACAGATCAGAGGGAAATAGGAATAGACAAGAAATATTGGATACTTCCCTGACAATATCCTTTCCTACAATACCGACATTTATTTTTGACCATTGTCATTTACACATTAGAAAGACTGTTGTACCTTTGGTCGATAATTTAATAAATACTCGTTATTTTATTTTATCATTTAATCCTGTGTCGCCTGAGTTCTTAAAAACGCCGAGCACTTACGTACATCCCATTTGGCAGACTCACAAGGAGCGTACGAAATTGCATTACCGAAATAGTTACAATTGGCGCCCAACGTGGGGCTGGAAAAATTAAAAAGGCTTAATTATCGAAACAAGTGAAAACTTTAGATATGGCTGATCATACAGATAATATGTCCCAAGATATAGGACATGAAACTCAGAGATCTCCTGATGAAACTGACACTTTTTGCCATTAGGTATTGCAGTCGAACAAACCGAGGAAAATCGGCCAACACCAGTGCGGCTGAAGACATAATGTTGGATAGTTACGTAGAAACTCATCGCAGACGTATCATAAATATAAATCCGACCAGAGACGTCAACCTAGCTAGTGAAACAGATTTAGCAGAGATCCTAGCTGAAAATCCGGTAGATCCGGGTGCCACGGCAAAAACGCTGATCAAGTTGAGACAGAATACGCGATCTAGAACGTGACACCTATAAACTCAAAAAGCTCATAAAGGATAGATTCCCATGAACTTGTTAGATTTGATGCAGACAGAAATGCAGAAGGCAGAAAAGGAGCACAAAGAAGCCTTTCAGAGACAGCAAATATATTTAGCAAGCATCAGGATAGATATCTTGGATCTAGAAAGAAAACAATATAAATTGGTGAAAATAATTCAGGATTTGAGAAAACAAAGTAAACGAATTAGTACAGGAATTTTACATCAGGAAAGTAGCATAGGCACACAACCAAGAGAATGCGAAAATCTACCAGAAATTAGGCCGAACGATAGTTTCCGAAATAGCTTTCTATGATGTAATTCATTGTCGATCGAACCACCTACGTTCAAGGGCACAAGTAACGAGCGTCTGCTCACCTACTTGAAGAAAATGTCCAGTTAGTTGAGGGCAATACAAGCCCAAGGCCAAAATTTGCATTTTATTGTGGGCAACAGTATTGAAGGAACAGCACAAGATTGGTGGCAAGTGCAGGAGGATAACATAAATTCAATAGAAGAATTTGAAGAGTAATTTAGGGCCAAGTATTGGAGCAAACAGATCGACCCTGGAACTCAGGTCACTGCTCTCTTTGAATCTATTGTTAACCAACACATTAAGAACTTCAAACATTATCATACACTTACAAATTTGGATATGTACGGCACTAATGCGACTACCCACAAGTCAGTGCAAATTAATAAACAAATCCTAGACAAGGATAGCTGTCCCAAAAGATTTTGGAAGCTTGCTACAGTCAATTGTTTTATACCTTAGGCCTTTTTTAATGATAATCATCGCACCACCTTTCCTGTTCACGTTTCCACCGTCCTTCCCAATTATCTTATAGCCCTTAAGATTGAAATTATCAGGCTGATCTAGCCAAGTTTCGGATAAGCAAAAGATGTGGGCTTTCTCCATGAGCATCCCTAATTCTTCTCTTTTGCTCAATACTGATATGCAATTACATAGCAGGATATTCATTTCCATTCACTGATCAGCCCTCACCAGGCACAAGCCTCCGGTCTCTGGACACGCAGTAACCAGATCCAAGCAACCCTTATACGATTAATATAAGTGCAGAACTAGCTTGTAATTCAATGCTTTCTCGATCCAACTAATTGTAAGGAGAAGAGAGGCCACCACTTATGGAATCATAAGTTAGTATATAATGAATAAGTGTAAATGTAACTAATAACTAAGTTTAACTAGTAATAATAAAGTTTATATAATAAATAATTAAATATACCTATACCTACACTTATCCACAATTCAGGAAACACTTCTATTTGGCAATAACTTAACTTGAGATTCTTCTCGCCTTCGCTCGCAATATTTTTCTACTATTTTAATATTCTTCAACATTGGAGACCTCATAATTCTCCGTCCACTCCGTAGCCAATACTTTCCCACGTATTTGGGACGTTTTCCCAGGAGAAAAACCCTAATCGATTATACAATTAATTAAATTTTCTTTTATTTGATCTAGAATAGCTTGAAGTTTCGCATCCGTAATGTTGTTTGTAATTCTCTGATATATTTTACCTTGCCTATATTCAAAAGTCTTCCAGCTTTACCTCACGAAATTTGACTTGAATTAAATGCCCTAGTAGATCCTAATTGTTGATCCCCTTGATCTTATTGACTGACCATTGAAGATATCAGATTGCATTGATGCAGCTAAAGATCCTGATTAACCTGATCTCGATTATCTTTAGCTAGATTATGGATTTCCGTGTAGGATATGTGATATGTTGTTGAAATCCATGAAGCTTTTTTATACCCCTTTGTTTCCTGTATGTCTCACAGTCGCGAGCATCCGTTCTATGACCAGCGATTTTACAGTTAATCCAAAAAGCAGATTCTTCCTGAAACTCTTCTTCTTTCTACCTACTACCACAGAAAGGACATTTTATCTCACTGTGACAATTTATAAGACTATCGCCGAATCTCTGAAACTTCCTGCATCCAATTATGTTCGGTATAAATAAGTGAATCTCCGATTGTCACTGACCATATCTTGAAGAACTTCGAGAACTCCTTTCCCCCGAAGAAAATTTTCACCGCCGAAATTTTCACTATCTTTGTAGAGCCGTTCCCTTCATATTTCCCTCTCATAATTCTTCCTAGTCTTATTATTTTAATTCCCTCTAGGAAAGAATGCACGATACCTTCCATCAATGTCTTTTAACTCAGGGTCAATGTTCCTCAGTACCCCCCACTCTTGAAGTCCTATAATCAGGGATTAATTCTCTCTTTTGTGATTGCCAACATTTTCAGTGAAAATATTAGCGGCTGTTGCAGTTGAAAAAGTGAGAGCTAATTAAAAACAGTCCGCTCTTCTCAATTGAGATCAAGTCCTTGACTTCCGCTTAATCTCTACCCATACTGCACGGATGGTATCTAGCGATATGCTTCGCGTCATCCTTCTTTCTTAACATCATAACGAATGCAGCCAAACTCTCCTCCGAATACCTATTGCTAAGCTGCTCCGATATCTTGCTTCTCCTGACGTTGATCCTGGCACCTATTTTGCTAGGTGGAGATGTCACTCTTGCTTCTACTCCAGCGCCTACTTCCCTGCCTCTCTTCTTACTCCCTGACAAAGGAGATAATTCGCGTTGCATCTTAGCTGATATATCTTGACCTAAATGCAGACTCTTTATTCTGACTTAATCCCCCAACTAAATGTCTAATATAACTTACAGTGGTTTTAATTTCAACTACTCCCTTATCATTAACATATAACAACAGAAATTAGACAAACACGTGCCAGCACCATCTAAAGTTTCTTGAAGGCCTAAATGATATCCAATTATCCTGTCTCCAATTTCTTTTTCTCACTTTGCTTTAATCTGGTTTATGGTCTCAAAATATTTTACCGAACTTGACGAGAAGTTTTTGAGGGATCTACCGGGAGAAAGACTTCTCCATTGACTCAAGGATTGCGAAACAAAATTCCGATTTCTGTAAGACAGAGCAAAACACGTGTGCTCAGCGTCACAAGGCACTCGGAAGTCCCCTTAATAATATAAAATATAATATTATATATCCCATTAATAATATACTTAGGGGGATTCCTTATCGTGTACTACTTGACGGGTCCGTGCCAGGAATTCCAAAGTACTTACTTTGCACGTACTAATAGTATTCTAATACTATATGTTTGTTATTAAGCTTTCACCGTGATTATTTTTGACGAGTTATTGTCAATATTATCTATATAGAAAGTTGACGCTGGTTTTGAATTTGAAGACTGGCATAATGAACGCAAATTTATATAAAATAAATACACCGACCCGCCAAGTAGTACTCGATAAGGAATCACCTAAATCACATAAATTTAATTTTTAAGTCCATTTTTTTATAAATGCATAAAGATATATACAAATTTTTAAAGAAAATGTAATCGTGATTGCATATAAGCGTCGTTAATAGTGTCCAGCTTGTTGAAGCCGTATGATAAATGTAAGAGAGGGGAGTGTGTTGGATTATTTACGTACCTCAGGCCGTGCGAACAACAGAGAGGATACTATGGTTTGAGGCAATCGCCAAAGCTTCACTCGTTGCACACTTTTCTGGACACCCTGGACTTCCATGTCCGACACCTAGATACAGGAAACTACGGAGAGAAACGCCTAAACATCCTGGACTTCCTGTATCTTTAAAAACTGTCACCTGAAATACGAGGAACTATGTCGAAGCTCACACATACGTATACCCATCGTGTGCGTGTACACACGCACTCCATATTAAATGCTGTTACACTTTCCATACGAGGTAAAGACTTAATAATTCTATATTAATGTGAAAGCAGCCTTAGCCATTTCCGGTACTGGAAATTCCGTGTGAACGGTAGCTTCACGTATAAAATGTATTTGCCTGTATTGTGTATTCGTAAATTACCAATACGATCCAGAGTACACATAGTTCAAGAAGGCAAAGCAGTCAGCGCCATCCGTCGTGTGAAAAAGTAGATGGACGTGCGAAGATGACGACGACGACGATGATGGATCTAAAATAAAATTATCCCGCTCGCCAACTCAATACTCCCTGATCTCGTACATCAATTTCATTGATTTTGATGACAATCAATTCAGAACCCTTGATTCCCATAGTGAATGTATCAATAACTTTTTCTCACACATAACCGTTCATAAGTTATTTGATTCCAAGCACAGGTACAAGAGATGCTTCGAGTAAAGAGTCTCGGCCGGCCGTGCCCTGTACGGCGGGTTGCCTGTACTTGGCGCGAGACTCGACCGAGTCTCTTGATATGTATAATTTAACATGATTCATTTACTCCAATTTTACAGTTTCTTATACGGTCGCATGGTTAGTGACGGTGGTTAAAATGATTACAATCACCTATAATTTTGAGTTTTGTGTACATGATTTCTTGACGAAACTAAACGAATACGTTAACGCGCGTTTACATGTTATTGCAATAATAATATTTTTCTCCGTGTAAATTCGTCAGGGTAACTAATTACCCCAGGGTACCATTGCACAAACCTCTAACAGTCTCGCGATTCACATTCATCCAAAGTCGCGAAACATCTCAATATACATATACCTACCAACGACAAAGAACTTCTATTATCAAAAATATGTAAATAGTCAGTATGCGAATAAAAACAAAGCTTTTACTATATTTTTTCATATCAAAATTAAATCATAAAATAAGGTCCTCATTTCGGGCACATTTACGAGAAGACCGCTTCACTTTGAAATATAATATTAAAGATTACTGGAGGCCACCAGTCCATCCCGCCGGATTTCCGGTTGTATTTTCCGAAAGCCATTTATAGAATTTTCTTTTAGCGCCTTGAGTACCAGTATTCGAAATCAGTGACCAAATTTGATGCCTTATATATTTTTATCAAAAATAGCTTCACGATGATAGATTTACCCACAGTTTAAAAAAAAATTATTTATATTTTTATATGAAAAAAATGTTATAACTTATTGACGGTCAATTACTTTAAACGAGCTCAAAATTTATGTACCATAGAAGTATCTATCACCGAGACGCAAATGGTTGTTTATGTCAGAAGTAAACTAGTGACTGACTTTATTTACATAACGATAGAAATATCTTGAAGACGGTGCTGCCCCCAGTGAAAGTTTAAATCTATATTTTCCGTATATAACTGTACTTAGAACGGTCGGTAATGCAGAACAGTGAAGTCTTGTATTGATGTATCAGGTTTCCAGGGGCTACTCAAACCCCTGGTACAAGATTGCTAGTGGTACGATTATACATAAAGTGTCAGTTATTCGAGAAAGTCGCTAAGGAAACATTGTTTTTAAATAGGCTCACTGTAACTAAGTAAATTATTTGAACTGCATAGTTCACGTGCGGTTTTGTAATTACATTCCGACCGTGCGGTTCTTTTGTTTAGAATTCAGTTCTGATATCTCAAGGATCTTCTAGTATTAATTAATCAATAAATTACAATAAAAATGAAACCAAGCGACAGCGAGTCACAAAGGTTCAGTTCCCGAGCTCAGAGTATAACTTCCTCGAGGATGAAGATCAACACTTCCGGGAGAATCCGTAGGATCGCACCAAAAAATATAACGTCAATTCTTCAGCAACGGCAGGATCTTCGTGTGATAGAAGATGGGGTGGATATGACGCCAAAACCATTGGTTCATCTTTTCTATTCCAGTATAGACGAGAAGCAAGTGACGGCCTTTGATACTTTCGGTTTTCGGGAACCACCAAGTAGTTCGCAATTAGTGATATCCGCTTCCGGTTACGGAGGACTTAAGACCAGTTCCTCTCTTGTCATGAGAACATCCTCCGTCCAAACTGCAGGCCTGGTACCAGAAGACATAATGTTCGACAGTTTGACGTCGACACAGATACAGGATGCGCCTTTGCAATCGATCGACGATGACAAGGCACCATCGCAATTTTGTTTACCCAGGTGAGAGTACAAAAAAGTTTGTTAAATAACTTTGTGAAGTAGCAATTACTTCTTTTAGGTACAACTCTGATATCTTTCATGCGCCTCCTGCCAAGGTAACAATTACTCTTAAGGAGACAGAAACGATCTTCATCTTTGAGATGCCACAGCTCACTGAAGATTTAAGAACACCAGAGGGTCAAGCTGTGAAGAATGATAATGAGCGTTATGAATATATTACAGTGGGCGCAGGGTCGAACAGGAAATTAGCTACAGCCGAGACTCAGACACCTTGCGTCCACATGAAAACGAGGTCCAGTTACTTGGGTAGACATCAGCGTCGTAATCAGGGTACGTTTGTCAATAACTGGGTACTGTACGACACATTTGCCGAGATGGAAAGACTAGGATTGAAGGATAGCCTTGTGCTCTTCACCGACGAGGTCGTGAAGAATCTACGGAAAGGAGAGGTTCGTCGAGTTATCCTAGTAGAGCAATGGTAGAGAAAAATATTGAGTCAAAACTGCAAGACGAAGAAATGATACATATGCAGGTGAACAGGATGAAGTTACCAAAACTGACGACAATGGATACTACGAGCCCTGATGATCAGCTGGCAATAATAGGCAAAAGTACGGAATTCAAGGATGCTGTACGAATCGTGACGCGAATCATTTCCAGCAATCTGTACATCGTGGCGCAGAAGAGATTCAAGGGTCTTAGTGGACAAGATCCATGCAGCTTGAGTTTGGAGTTCACCTACAGTCTAGACCTACTGTGGAAGCATTCATGTCCCATTACCCAGGGGCGACCAGTATCGTGCTTCCGGTGGAATTACATAAACCTGAACGTCCTGGCAGCTGGTTACGGTGCTGCACCAAGTGCGGATTCCAAGGCAGGAGTGGTACTGATCTGGACCATTAAGAATCCCAGCATACCAGGTCGCATTTACACTTTTAATAGTCAGGTATCGGACGTGGATTGGAGTAGGGATAAGCCGAATTTATTGGCAGTGGGATTTTACGACGGCATCGTTAAGGTCATCGACATAAGTAGCCTGAGTCTGGTGGTGATGCGTTCTAGTCGCAGATCCGCGTCGCCCTCCTATTCACCCCATTGGCAGGTACAGTGGTGGGAAGGCGAGGAGCAGTTTGATTACCAGGAACAAATTTACACAAGTAACCAAGACGGCCGTATCCTGTGCTATCGGTCCAGCGAGGACTTCACGGCTACGGAGATCATGAGGATATCCAGGGTAGAAGGAAAAATAAGGGGGGTCAAGAGAACAAATCATTGTGCCGTTTACGATATACCCATAAGCAGGAATTCCGGTGCACTGTTGCTTAAGCGCCATCCTATCCTGAGCAACATATACTTTGTTGGCTCCGACGAAGGCTGTGTTCATCGATGCTCAACGAATTATCTTCATCAGCATATCGAGGGCTTCCTGGCGCACGATGGTCCCGTCTACTCGATGGAATTCTCCCCGTTTTGCTCAAAGATATTTCTTACCTGCGGTGCCGACTGGTGCACCAGGATCTGGGCTGAGGGGATCTTCGAGCCGCTGATTACTTTGTCTACGCAGATGGCCTGCGTAAGGGCTGCTACCTGGAGTCCTACAATTTCAACAGTGATAGCCTGTGCCGTTAATAACGAGATCTGTCTCTGGGATATCAAGAGAAAGACTTACGTGCCGACCTCGATCACGATTTGTACGCACGCTGAGAGATTTCTGCTGCTTGAGTTCACTAAGAACGGAAGTCAACTTGTTGCAGCTGATATCGACGGCTCTATCTATGTCTACAGCTTAGAAGGCATGCCGTTTCCACCCTATAATCAGACCAGAGTTCTCGTCAATTCCATTGAGAGAGCTTTGATTACTAAACCAGCTTTACTTAGAAAGCTCAAGAAACTTGGAGAACCGTTTTAAAACTTACTACATAGATTTCAATATTGATACTAAAAATATAGAATTGCTACAGGTATGTAAATGGAAAATTTTTTCAACATTATTTTCTTTCTATTAAGGTACAAGGTAATGTTTCTCATGAAATAAGTAAAACGTTGGTCGATAAATTTTACTCTATCCTTTAATTGATACTCGCTGTAAATTAACTTCGAACGATTATCAGGCACTTATGTACGAAGCTGGTATCTTTCAGGATCATTTAGAAGTTTCAAAACTTTCTCATAAAACCAGCCGTGGAACGTCGTTCGCGTCATTCGCGTCGTTCGCCATGTTTATATCAATCGTTTATATACGCAGTGACGTGTAAAACTATAGGAATAACGAAAACAAAGTAACCGATGCTTAAATCAGAACCCTAATCCTCTATAAATTTGCTCATTATGCCTCAATACTCATCAATTAATACTGTCAATTTATACATATAATTCCGTTAAAACGCTACAAACTAACATTCCGTATAAACTGTCTTAGCGTCAGAGGAGCATTAAATACTCATCAATTACTAGTCATCAATTAATACTATCAATTTATACGTATAATTCCGTTAAAACGCTAACAAACTAACATTCCGTATAAACTGTCTTAGCATCAGAGGAGCATTAAATATTCCACAATGTATGGAGTAGGTAAACAAGGTACGGATCTGCCTTATCGACAGTAAGGTCTATCCGGCACGTGGGGACCCCTCTGGCGCATGTGAATCTGTCCCAAGTTAAAAATACGTGTAGTCAGGTCGAGTAAAGAAGTATAAAAAAAGGGCCGGCGCGTCGCGTGATCCGAGCCGAGCGAAGAAGGCAAAGCGACTACTTGGATCCACGCTGGGACCTACGGTTGGGACCCACTCGGAACTCGGGCCCGGTAGGCAGCCAAGGCAGCCAAGGCAGCCATCCATGCTGGCTGCGCTTGCTGCTGGAGGTGAGTTCAGGAGAGTGCCCAGGTAGAGAGGGGTTTCTGCCGCTTGCGGGCACGATCTGCGCTACCGCCGTCAGCAGGCAGTCTTATTACGCCCGCACTCAACTACGCGAACTAAGTACTTATAGGCCGGTTTTAATAGTCGACGAAAGGGCCCACTATAACGATCATTTTGGGCCCTGACAATTAATCGAATACCTACGGAATGTAACGAAATAGTACGCAGACTTTTTTTTTTATGGTGTATTGGATTATTAAATTTATCAGCTAGAACCGTGACAAGGAGCCAAATTTCGTCTATGAACCTAATCGATAACGATTCGACCGGTCACAGGTAAATTCTTTGATTATGCTGCGGGACTGGTTCCCCCAGGAGAAGCCTATTGTTCGGTTCAACTGTTCATCTGAAATGGGTACATAAAAAGTTAGTTGTTGTCACGATTACATTTATATCGATGGAATAAAAGTTGTCGCGTTTTGATTACCGTTTTTATATGCTAATAATAGTCAACGGTCAACATTTCACTGAAACGAATTATTTGGTTAACACATTGTATAATTCATTGAGGAATGTCTTTATGTGATGGCTGTATTTTTGTCGTGTGAACCGAGCTTAAAAGTGTCTAACATGTGGAATCACGGGCTATAGTGGTGAAGTCGATGTTGCTCAGGCACGAGCTACAACCGTAACCGGCTAACAAATCCATTGTGAACTCTGACCGTGTCCACCAGAAGGTAGAACGGTAAATTGAGAGTCCCGAATGCGATTTCGGAATCGCTGGCCCTCTGATATATAGATTCCTCGGAGTGGGATCCCACTCGTGTTGTACTTTGACGTCGTGTAAATCGCCTGCAACTAGTCGCCAGGGCATTATGGATTGAACGCTTGAGGAGTTAACGGCTACGGAGTATAGCCAGAGCGGTTCGTTCGCGAAATTACACGTTTCGACGTACATTCGGTGCGCTATGAACATCAACGTCGTCGAGTGTAACGGGTGCTTCACAAGTAAGTGCAAGAAGATACTGAATTTTACTTAACAGGGTGAGAGGAAGGTTCGACCGATTATTTGTTATTAATTCTATAATTTATTATTAATTCTATAAAAGATGCATGAATTTTTCCAGTGAACTTATTAAAATTCTAACCTTTTAGACGCTACTTTTTAAAGAAATTTTTCTTCCTTAATCTTTCCTCGTTATTCTTTGTACGGTTCACGAAGCGTGCATGGATTTAATTATACCATCGAACTGGTCTGTGATATTAGCATAATACAATCTACCTAATGATCTTTCCATACGTATCCGCTTTGTGGATTACATTAGGTTTCTTTGTACTATAATGAATCATTAGGTATTCGCTGTACCACTGAGTATATGCACGCGATAGATATTTGTTAGCTTCGACGACAACGCGAAGGTACTGTCAAGTAGAATTTGGGATGAATTTGAAATAGACCGGACAATTTAGTTTGGAAAGAAACTTATGAGGGACATTGCACTCTTAAAAGTGTTTGATATTTTATGCCTAAATTCAGCTGCGATAAAGAATCTAATTAACTGCGCCGATGATTGGATATCCGACGAATGAATGAAGCATAACGCATAATGCACTTGTAAAGTCCACCGATCCATTCTGGGCCGGTGAGGGTTTTATCTTTAATGGCACGATGGCCGCTGCCTATTGGCCTAATCGTGACCATGCATCACTTCTCTATCTCCATCTATTCCTCACGTATTACGCCGTGAATACCTACACTCTGCGTCGCTATTATCATGGATAATTTGGTATTTAGCCAAGAACGATCGGAAAACTTTCCCTCCATCCTCGAGAGACACAGATCACCTGGGAAAATACTTTTTTATCTACGTAAAAGACAAAACAAGGCTATAAGCTAAACTTTATATACCAGACATACTGCTTCGCGCAAGACTGATTAAGCGCGTTGCTATCTGCGGGGGCGCGATTATGGCTAATAAACTCCAAGGAACGAATTGACTGCCGGTATAAAAATCATCAGATTCCTGTTTCCCGCAAAGTGGGATTTGACACTCCCGCAGGTTACCCAATAATGCAATTAAAATGTTACGCAGTACGTAGCTGAGTTCTTAAAGTTCACGCGATCGTCGTTGCAGGAAAGAATGTGCTTTCAGAGAAGAGATATATCGTATGTAAATATACGTATGAATATGATTTGTGGTCTAACGTGATAAATCTTCAAATTATAATCACTATCGGATCAGCTACTTATTGGACTAATAATAACAGTCAATGGTCTTGACTCGAATAATGCGTCCTCGTACCGTCCTGAAACAGGCAGAAGTCGATCTTGTCGCAATATTTGGAACCAGTCGAATGCAGTTCGACTGTCTCATCCACATACCACACGCTAATCTCATGTCCGATTGAAGTCTCGCACTTTCTTATCGGTGGTGCTGCAAATCACGGGCAACACCATCTTCTGGTAGCTATCGGGACCCTGGAGAAGCTACAGCGGACGAACGTGTACCTCGGCATACTGTATGCGTGAGATAACACCGGGTCCACGAAATTGCATGATGCTTTTTCTTCGGCTGCTACGGCAATTAGCATTTGGGCTACACGGGACAACTCCGTATGAGAATATATAAGATACCGGCTTCTCCAAGTAAACTTGTTTATCGAGTTACAACTCAGCTCTCGATTGGTTAGGCGTTGCCGACTCCAAGCATTTCTACATATCGGTTTCTACGAAGAATTTTTTAATGTATTCACGTTGCAGCGTTAGGTAGGCAAAATAAAGAAGATAAAAAAAATATCTTTACGGAATCCATCATCGTGAGGCTGTGTCAGATCTCAGGACGATGTCAATTTCGATGTAGGGTGCATAACGTCCGGGTGCCGAGCGAGCTCCGGCATTTGTCCAATTTACGTTACGAGCCTCTACCGAGAAGTTATCAACATAATCGTAAGATAAACGCCCTTCATAAAATTAAAAAGCTCGCACTCTTCCGTAGCCTTACCATGGGATACAACCTGGCTCTGTCATTTTCTTACCTTTCTTTTTCCCTTTCTTTCTTTATTTTTATCTGCACTCATTCCACTCCGTCGCCAATCGGCAGAGGCTCTCGATCCGAACGGTGTAATCGTTCTACACGGTAATTGTTTCAGAGGAAGAGAACTCTTATTCGGCAGGACAAAGTGACTGTCACCATTATCCAATCCGAGGACCTTACGTTACTCGATGAGTGCGGCTTATAGAGTCCTTGGTTCCTAAAGTGCTCATCTTCGAGCAGACAGTCGTGTTTTGATACACTCCAGCCTACCAACCTAGCAAGAAAAACTTGTAATTCACTTTTTTCATAAGATGCTCCTGCCGCTGACGGTTAAGCCGTTCGATGGACTTTGATCAAAATATCGATACGATACTACAGCAATCCTCAGTGTGTTCTTACTTACACGTATTATTACTAATAACGTGACAGGATCACGGTGGATCAATAAAATACGTAACACGTCGAATTTTAAAAATTTTCTATACTCATAAGCGGCAAAAAAAACTATAGGCTTTAATGCTTTGAAACCCTGATGGTACTGATAACAGAGATTACAGAAAATATATTGCGTACTACGTATATCAAAGAAACCCAATCGAATACGAAAATCAGGTAATAAAATTCGTTAAACTGGTCTTTTTGTTTGAATCAAGATATCTGACTAATAAATATTGAGTCAGTGGTGTAAGGAACTCGTTAACATCAAGCATTTATTCACAACGCGCAGAGACCCTTTATTCGAGGGACAATTCTCGAAGACGGTAGCCGTTCGTGAGGGTCCGTGGTTGTTGTTCCTCGGTTAGCCTGTGCTTAGCACGTGTGCCGCATTTACCGTGAAGGTTTCGAGTGCGAGGAACGAGAGTCCCGGAGCTCGTGAATGCCGGCAGCATTCGTGATGATGCGAGCGTGACTCGCTTCCTCGGCGAGGAAGAAGCCCAAAGAACGCAGTCCATTGTCATACAAAGTTCCCTAAGGTGACTCTCTGCGTCTCTCTCGGTCGGCTTCTCTACCTGCCTTTTGCTTAGAAGTGCCTACTCCAGGTAGATGGCTAGATGCTCCATACAAGCATCGGAAACTCTTATCGCTAGCAGCTATACTATGTACAGTTAAGGCGTCGCGACGCTTTAACTCGAGTTTTGCAAAAGTCGCGTTGGGTCTTCCGGAACGAACGAAATGAACGAAGCGTGGCGGACGCTGATTTTTTATAATAGGACAATAGAAGAGATTGCCTACTTTTCCTTCTTATCTTTGATACAAGAGTCTTTCCTAAGATTTTGACCTAACGCTTTCTTTTGACATTCAAATCATCTCTTTCCTATTAATTATCAATGCATTCCACTGAAAATCTGTATGCATAATTACACCTGTCTAGTCCCTGTAAAATTGTTGTACCACGGGTCAATCATCCCCCTGAAACTCTTTAAACGGTTCGTACTGCAAGACATTAAGAGATTTACTGTGAGTTATCCGGTTCTTTGTGCCCGAGCGTTCTGAAAACGAGGAGGGATTAATTCGGAGCCCCAACAAAAGAGCCTGACGAGTGTTGAGACGAGATAACGAAGGTGAGTCGAGGCCCGTTATGAAGTAATTAGCCGAATTGTTGCTCGCTCGATAGGGACGTGTGTTATTAGTTATGATGCGAAGGTAATGCCGTTGAAAGAACAATGTGTTAACTATAGAAGCAGGTATGTTCTCGAGGTGTTTTAACACTGTAAGGCCACTTTCTACCATATGCACACACGTGCCACGCGACCGTGCATTGACTCCAAAATCTTTTGAGCTTCTATAGTAATACCTGGACGGGACCCGCTACGTTTTCCTGTACCTTTCCATGCAGATTGTGCGCGTTACCTCCATGATGCAATAAGCCTGATGCTTTGTCTTGTTCCTCCAAAACGTCCTTATATCTGGATCTACGAACATTCTACATGCGTCCAGCGTCCACACGACGACGTTCAATGTCAGACCTTATCCCGAAGAAAAATGGCTGTGAAATTTTTTTCAAGTTTTCTTATCCCGAGTTCCGCGGATTACCAGGTATGAATCAGCATTCGCGCGAACTCGACGTGTCATTACGAGACTTTAGAATCCGTGACAGAACTGACCAGGCAAATTGCGCAATGCCAATTTACAGCGATCTTCTCCGTGCTTGCCTCGTTCCCTGCCGATACGTGGAACGTCTACGCATTATGCGCCTCTTAACTATCTCTTGCCTTTGATTATTTTCTTTTTCCATTTTTTTTTTCCCATCACGATTTCACTCCTAGAGGGTCGCCGGGCAATTACCACTTGTGCATGACTGCGGGAGCTATTGTGTCTGTTGGGAATTGTGAGATTAGAATCAGAAAGTATGGCTAGTGTGACAATTTAAAGTCCTTCGCGCTTAATTATCCGTAGGATGATTTAATCTTAGCTCTACTTTATAGGGATGCCGACACGTCATCCTTCATCGAATAAAATTCCAAGTATTCGGGTGGATCCGCAGGGTGAATCCTTCCAGGATAAATAACGTGCAGGCGATTGCAATTTGTATGCACATATGCATGCGGGTTTCGGTGGTTGGCAGGTCTGAAAAAGTAGGCCAGTCACGCGGTCCAGAGTGTATAATCATTGGCAAATTAATGCCGTAAAAAATTAAGGCCGCTGTTGACAACCTTACGGCGCCTGTACAGGCCCGTTCATACGAAACAGTTGACAATGGGTAGAAAGACGGTGTGTACAATGCTAAAACGAGTGGCCGTCGGCTAAATAATTACCATTGCTTCGTTACGAGTATAACGGCTCTGAAAGAGATCCAGCCAACTTGGGCTCCTCTATTGAATCACGCACAATAATAATATTGCGGTAGGTCGGGGTATACCTTGTAAACACGGCAGAGTGGCCTAGCACACAAGAAGTGAGTGGCAGGATGAATGCGGCTGATTACATTCAAGAGGCTTTTTCATCGTGCTGCGATACAATGCAAGTCCCACTACTCTTATCCGGCATATAGTATAACGTAGACGTACGATTTATTCACATTATATCTCGGTGCCATTGTAAACTTACCCTTTCGATCAATGAGCTGCTCGAGTCTCCACGTAACCGACTCAAGGATCCTTTAAAAGTGTACAACTTGTTCCGTATCCAGTGATGTGCCTGAAATGCACGGCTCTACAAGCCCTACCGTTATTCCGCCATTTTGTCCTACGCTTCTATCACTCCTACTCTTATTACCAGCTATTTGTCTCTCGACGAGTCCCATCGGCGTCCTTCTAGACGCTTCCATCCCGTGACTAGTGACCGCGCGTAAGACACGTGGCTAATAGATCCACCTCGTGTATCAATGCAGCCACTATGAAAATACTCGCTGGATAATCTTATTCCGGCTAGATGGGAAGTGCAAGGCGCATAACTGACGGCCGCCAGGTAGATTGAAAACAGTTACAAAGCAGTGGTAACAAGCGCGAAATTCCTATCTCGAATCGCGGTGTCGGACAGCTGCCAATTTCTCTGGTTAAAGGCTATTTGCTACGTCGAGGCTAGATACACGGTGAGAGCCTCGTCGTGATCCTACATAAAGGCAGGTTACATTAATCGACTGTCGAGAACCATGAGAATGCCCTCGTGAACTATTCAAATAGAAAGAAATATGTATGTCTTGTTCACGTACAGTTGTTCCACGCGTAAAAGAATCCTGCCTAGGGGACTCTTTTAACTTAAAAGTCATAGGTAGATGGCCCCTCCAAAGCTTCTTTTACTCATGGACAGACTGTACCGTTTCGCGTAGTAAATTGTAGATGGGCAGACTTGGAAATACGGATTAAAAGGATATTTTACGGTCTATAAGCCGATGGGCAATTTCCGCCGTCTCTTGAATATCTCATAATCAGCCATGTGCCCGTAAGATCATTTTAGCGATTGGTTCATTGAGATTATAGCTTATTTTCTTCGTAGGAAGTAATCAGGAGCCTAGGGGATATTTGCGACATCCGGTAATCGGTGACACCGTTATTCGATATACATATAGTACTTCCGCTTGCTCAGTGAATTCGTGGGTAAATGCCGAGACGAGATGAGGTTTCTTAAGATTCGAATACAAAGAGCAGTTAGGTGGATTTACAGCAGTTAGACTGAGAAAGTCTAACCTAAAGATCGTAACGGAATTTCCTTCAGGCGTTAATTTCTTGATCGCGAGAAGTTGTCCGCGATCGCGTAAAAATTTCGCCAAGATCATAAAGATTTGCACGTCGTCAACGAATGCACCTTTACGTCTATTCAGGCGCTGGATCCCCGCGTAGTAATTAACCATTACGGCTGGCAAAGAAGCGATAAGAAATATTTACTTGTTAATGTAAGATTTCCTCATAGCCCTTATCGTACGCGAATACGCTTCTGTAGACATCGCATGTTATACTTCACTCGAAGTGAAGTGTATTATATCTATACTCCTATTAACACGTAGTTAATGGTTTTACTGTGTTGCGCTATAACGAAAGCCGTGATTGGTTTCCCGGAAATTAGTTATACCAGGGATATTGGGATAGGACATAAAATGACTATCAGAAATTTATTAAAATTTTGAATTAATTAGGCATAGAAATTGACATGATATTTCTTATCGGTCGTATCAACCTGAAACGATCGACGTACTACAAAATATGGAGCGATCGTCTTTGCAGTATATAATAATACACGCTCGGTGAAAAAGGTTCGAGGAATAAGATAACGATATAAAAGGAAAGAATCGGCCGTCCGTGTCTCAACAGGATTTCCAATAGAGAATGAGGCTTTTACAGTTTTAGCAACGATCGAAGGAGTCAACCAATCGTAAGGACCCTGGAGAATAGATCCAGTTTTTCGTGGAAGTCGCTTCTATAACGCTTTAACGATCATGTCCCGACGACGATCTTGCACGCAGTCCATAACCTGCGTAGAGAGAAGTAATAGCGAGAAGCATCGTATAAGAAAAGAAGATCGAGCAAGAATTTTAATCATTACGTTTATGTTTGTCCTATTTTAGAACACTGTACTTGTCAATAGGATTTCACGGGATGGATTATAAACAGGAATAATATAACTGGCGATGCGTGTAAAATAGATTTCATGCTTTTAAAACGCTATAAGTCAATCTCCAAACGATTTTAATTAAGTCATATTTTCATTAAACCTACATGTAGGTATGTAATATCTTATTGCTACTGATTTTATTTTACTCGGTGGTAGGTTAAGCTACTATTCATAAGAATCGTTTAAGTACCGGTTACCCATGGGAGAACCAATAGGTTTGACTTCCACAGAGCTGATTCTCCATCAAGCTGCTTCTATCGATGCAATCACTACGGCAATTAGTTGAACGTCACAGAATCCAGTAACACGTTAATATCTTGACATCCTGACATTCAACTGATACTTGCCAGTTCGCCAGTCCTGATGTGGTTATGACATGAAACAGTACAGGGCGTTCACTTAACATCCACATAGGATGTTTAGATACCCGATAAGAGATACTGCATTGGAATTTCTCCAACAAGAAAATAGCAAGAGACGTTTTATAGAGCGCAAGAAGTTAAGGTAGTGGTTGACTGTAGTGTTGATGTTAAATTTAAAAAATAGCTAATTCACATAATATAACAACAATGGAAATCCTGAAGATCTCTGTCTAGCGCAAGTCATGCGTCCGTGCGTGTACATAAATAAAGTACCACGTAATGTAACATGTGCAACAATGTAAAAATATTCATGAGCTTCTATAGTGAAAGGTGATGAAGAAACGTGGTTCAGACCTAACCTAACTTAATAGCTCCTGATCATATCATCGATATCTCAATGGCGGATGGATGGATGGATGGATGAGAATGAGTTATTGCGCTGGTCAGGAACGGGTGATTGTCGAGAGATGTCCTTGCCCGCAGCTCCGAACTGGTTATGTCAAACAGCCCCGAGAGAGAGAGAGAGAGAGAGAGAGAGATGCAGCTCTACCCCACCCTCTGGTTGAGGAACGATGAGAGTAAGAGACCAGATACTCCCAAGGGGCCTAAATGCAACTTTTTTCTTGGGCTACTTCCGTTTCTTTTAATCCGTAATCAGCTTGCTTTTTCTCTCCATGCGATATTTTATTCCTCGTGCGATCCAAGTGGTACAGTTGCATGTATACTGATGGATTTATGGTCGTAGCTATCTTGACGAGTGTCGATATAAAATCCTAATTCAGACTGGCTTAACTGTCTTTATTAAGCTCACAGGCACTAATATGGTTAATTAGATTCTATAAACTTTGAACCCGCATTGGTATGCACGCTGCATCGGCATTCGGCGGCATTAATCTGCAATTTATGCACGACAAATAGGATAAACCGACATCGGCAAGACCGAGCGAGCGTATAGTACTCGCCCGGCCGTTCCACATAATTAGCGATACTAATTAATGGCTGTTGCTTGGATAATTATGCTCGACTGGAAACACGAGAGCCCACGAGTAGTATCGCGTTCTCGTATTTTTCGAATATGCGAACAGTGCATTAGGTAATGAGAAAATTTTTGGTCCACCGAGTATTTATAATATGACTTAATAATGCGCACTCTGGTGACAAACTGTGTACTACAGTAACATAGTAACTGCCGCCCTAAAGTCGCAAACTATCAAGAACTAGTAAACAATTAAACACAACGTGGGGCAGCCTAAGCTGCGTGGGACTGCCGAATGACCATGTTAATTCGTTATTTTTCAATAGAACAATATTTTGTCCTTCTTACCTTTCGTTTAGTCGCCATAAGCCTAATTGCACTGCGGTGTTCTGTTTCGATGAATTCTGACCGTGTTCCATCTGCTTTAAAATTAGAAAATGTCTAGGGGTGCCAAACGATAGTAAGGATTTGTTGGGAGTGCCAGTGACTGGTAAGACCCCAGGGTTACGGGGTCCATCGTTTCCTTCGGTCCCGGCTAGGCCCAATGTAAAAGCAAGGGAATGTACGGGAATCAGCAACGGTGTAAATCATCCCGCGCGCACACAGCATCCACGTTACTGTTCCCTTGGCTATTGCGTCTGCGTGAAACTTTTAAGCTGTGTCTCACGCACACGTGCCTATGCTACACAGGCTTTCTCGCGTAATTATATGGTTGCGGGTGCGATGCGGCATCTCCGCAACGGCCGATGGATGCTGCGCGAGATCACGACTCCTCTCGCCTGCCTGTATACCTATGTATACTCTTTTGCCCCACGAAGAAAGAAGCTTGAATAGCTCTTCGAGAGAGACATGATTGTAGGGTGAAAATTAAACCTATAGAGTGTACAGGCAATTTGTATAGAGACATGTTTTAGGGGTCTTTTGACAGGTAGTCTTGTTAGACTCTATTCTATACTTTCTTAAACATATTTATTTTAAACTCTTTGGTAATGTATGATTTTTCGAAAATACAAAATATATTAAATAAATCACCTTTCAAAATTTCTTACACTTTCTTAAATGAATTATTTTATTATTTCAAAACGTAGGGAAAGTACGAATTAAATGTTGCTCTTCGAGCTCAGTTTACGTTTTTTAAATGATACTGTTTTAAGCTCCAAGGCATTAATCCTCTATTTTAATATTTATTTAATAACTAGCAGCTCGTAACTATATCGAAGCGCATAAATAAAAAGAAATTCGTAAACTAACTCACGAAATGCTTATAAACGACGAATTCCTCTATTGTTTATCACGCATTATCCAGCTTAAACTGTCATCAGACACCCACCAATAACTCCTACCTCTCATTACAGGAGGACGTTTCCTGTCAAACTAGAAGATGTTTGCCAGGCTGTGCAGACAAGCTCCGAATGGTACGTACCCAATGATTAGGTAGCCTGTAAATTGTATCGAGGAGATTCCTGTGTAATAGTCCCTGGCTAAGAAAAAGGTAGAAAGTCTGTACGAGTCAGACGAATAAAAGTATAGATACATACAGTATATATAGGTATACAGATACATCTATAAACGGAAAAATAAAGACACACAGAGAGGTAGGTATCGGCAAGTGCGTCATAGAATAAAGGAACTTCGCGTCATACGATCGGTACCCGAGGAGCAAACACTGATCCGCCCCTTACCCCTCGTTAAATCCAATAAGAAGTACGAAGCCCGAACGTTGTAATTAATACGGGTAAGAATCTTGTAGCGTGGTGGCCTGTCGCCGTGAACTTAGTCACGGACAATGGGATCTCGCGGCCATATATCACTGCCGCCTGCGCATCCTTTTCTTATAAGTTATACACCCGATCCCAGAACAGGAGTTCTAACCTCCAAGAACGACCCTGGTGATTTATGCTTGTCCGATTAATCCTGGTTTCTTCTCGCGAGACTCTGATTTTCCTATGGCTTTAATATTCTTAAGGAGTATCGAGTAATTTGCGACTGGAATTTTCAATAATTCACTATGGGAAATGGAGCGACACTTTCCCAAGGTCGTAGAAAATGTACAGCAAGTAAGTACAGTAGCGAGAAAAAATAATCTTGACTCGCGGCGGCTCGTCCTCTCGCTTCCTTGAACTTCCGGGTGGATACAGTGACTAGTAACGAACGTACTTGGAGCGGCAGCCACGAATAGCTTGCTGAACACGCCTTAACCTCGCGCGACCTTGAGCATCAGGGAGGCTCGCAGCACTGGAGATGTTGGTTATTAATACAAATGGACGTGGATCTGCATATAACCTGGATGAAGGTTGCTCCGATGCCAGGAGAGATCCTTGTTGGAGTATCTATAAGTTTTGCACTGGATTTTACAGTGATTTATATGGATGTCTCAGTGGGAGGTTATCTTTCCCAGACGCTTGAGGATCGAGCTTTTTTAAATGGAACGTAAAAATCCTCTAGATTTCTTCCCAGCTGTATGATCAATTCGCATAGGGAAGTTTCACGAATTCTCAGAGATGCACGGCTTATTTACATTTTCCTTGGTCTTACCAACAGCGCAGAGAAAACAGGTCTTAGATTCTGAATTCGCTCAGTTGACAATCTCGAGTTACCTGGAAGGATCTTATGGTACAAAAGTGGCCTGGAGTCTTCATTGAAATGGAAAAATATATACGTACCGTTTTCTTATATCATGAAGCCAGTAGATGCGGATAGAGAAAACTAATGGCGTACCAACAATCCCATGGTACACGTGAAATGGCTTTGGTAATAGATCGAGAACGGAGTAAGGATCGTGAACAGAGGAAGGATGATTTTCTGCTATTAATAGATCCTTCCGAGTAAGGATCCGCACGAGTTCTACTCGCTTGGAAAATTCTAAAATGTGGTGCTCGTCCTTCAAAAAAATGACAGCTATACACAATTGACAGTATACTGACAGTTCGCATAGCAATAAGTAAGGTTTTAGAAATATTTCAATAGTTAGGTTACTGAAATAATTAATTAATATTGTAATAGCCAAATGTAATATCAGTTAAGATTTATTTTCGCAACAGATTGCAATTAAAACGATGTAAAGTTTAAAACGTTCACAATTTTTATATACTTTCCAAGTAATGATCACGACTGCAATTATGCAATACAATGCTTTAAAAATATTTATAAACCAATTAATTGAAACGTTTTTATAGGAAAAAAGTGCGTATAAACAAATGACTTTTTGTCATTGGGTGATTCATAGTTAGAATCAATTTTGCACATCCAAAATATCCGTATCCTGGTACAGCCCAGAGAACGATCCTGCTTCACCTCCTTCTACGATTTACTAAGAAGTTTTAGAATTACTCTACCTAAAAGTTTTATATTTTCGATGCGCAAGATTGATTCTACCATTACTACGATTCACCGAATGACAAAAAGTAATTTGTTCATACGCATATTTTCGTTGTAAAAGCATTTCAATTAATTAATTCTTAAATATCTTACAGCATTGCATTGCAGAATTGCAGTCATGATCATTACTTGGAAAGTATATAAAAATTCCAAATGTTTTAAACTTTACATTGTCTAAATTGCAATCTGTTGCGAAAACAAATCTTAAGTGATATTACATTTTGTCATTATAATATTATTTAATTATTTCAGTAACCTAACTATTGAAATATTTCAAAAACCTATCTTATTGCTATGCAAATTGTCAGTGTGCTGTTATTTTGTGGAAGAGGCCACACTGCGTGTCGACCACTTGCGGCCAACTTCTACTGGTACGTTTCTACTGACTAACCCCGTATATGCATACTTTATAAAAAACATTTTAAGCAGTGACACGTGTACCTTGACGAAGACTTTGTTGTTTTCAATCTATCAAGAAACACATTGAGCTTGTGGACCGACTATACATATATATGTAATATATAAAGAATTCCAATGCTTACAGTTTCCTCTTGAGGTTGTTAAACTAACCAGACTTTTTGTATGCTTGGCTTCTATTAACGTGGGTCGCCGAGTCGTCATGAATCATAGGATCTCGAAGAAAAGTCCATGGGGTTATTGCATCTTAGCTTGAGAGTACCATCACGGGAACCGATTAATAAAAGGACGATCTACTGGACATATCGGAATAGATTATTCTTGAAAGTCAATTAAATTTGTAAAAGAAAATTGTCAAAATCAGCAAAATTATTGCAGGGTAATAGTGAGAGTATAGTATTGAAAAAAAAACCCAATCGATTTTTTCCAATGCTTTAATTATCCTTATACGTAAGGAAACGATTACCAAAGAAAGTTCTGGTTAACGTCTGGAGTTCGCGTGCCGAGGTCGGCCAATCCGCGGAAGAGGCGTGGGAACAGAAACGTCCACGAGTAAACCCCAAATTACGTTTTTATTTCTCGAAGGAGGGTGAGACTGGATTCTAATTGTAAATCTTTCCAGTCGCGAATATAAAGCGAACAAAATGTTATCATGCTATTTCCCATACCGAACGGTACTTATAAGTATAATGGATGTTGTATAGGTATACACATATGATATCTGTTATCCTTATTCCTTATGGGATTTTGCGAGCAGCCACGAATAACTTAAACATTAAAAGACTGGAGCCGCAGCCCTGAGGTAGTCATTATTTGGCGCATTAATTCTAAATCGAGTCGCTTCTATGGAATCGGGGTGTGTTATGAGTTTCTATATAGTGTACAAGTATATAACTATATATATATATTAAATATATAAGTAAACTAGTATTCAATTAAAATTTTTAAAAAAGTAAAGTTAAAAAAGGAAACTGTGAACGGTTCCCGCAAGCGGCGAGGCGGCGCATGAATGGAGCTGCGAAGTCCTAAACCTGTCGACGTTGGCTAATTATCATGCTAATTAGAATATAATCCTGGTAATTAGCAGGCAGCGTGTCAAAACAACATAAAGCTTCGTGACTGGATCGGAATCGATCGTGCAGGCCCGGCTAAATGTACGAGACTTATTGTATCGCCGAACAGGATGTACAATTATAAGAAAAAAAAAAAGAAAAAAAAAGATGGCTGTCGTACCAAGGAGTTCACTGTACTGCATTACGTAGCTCAATGCTCTGCTCTTTGCGGGTTACATTGCCTTACGCGGTGTCTCCACGTGGGCGACTTTTCGTGGGAGATTCTTACAAGAGCAAAGGTGATCATACGGATGCTCGTAAATTGCAATTATTTCGTTCTTAGCAAACGTAAACGCACTTTGCGATGATATTGTCGCGCTTATGGATTCGATGCGAGTCTTTTACTGATGCATGGGCAAGTTGCAGGCGGGTTTTCAATGGCGATATAGTCACGACGCTACTCGAGACGATCGCCAAGGAGATCGGCATCGAAGGCGTAGGTACATACATACTACGTACCCTGCGGGATCGTCCTTTTATCTTCCCATGGAACACGATTCTTACCCATTGAAATTAATGACTCGTTAGCTTGCTCTTATAGTTTATGGGAGGAATATGATAATTCTTGTTAATTTGCGAAATAAATCCTTGGGACGTTCGAGCGTTCTGGTTTCGCAAATCATGACTTGCTCGTAATTATATTCTAATTTTTTTGTAGATTCAACACGATGGTCAAAGAAAAAAAATATTTTTTACTCGGCCAAAAAATGGCCAACGTTGATTTGATGTTAACTCGGAAATAGTATCAATGCAGATTACAGTTGATCGTATAGTCGATAATAATAAGAGTACAAATAGACTACGATAGGCGGTGGCTTAACAGTGAACTTCCATGAGAATGATAAACGGGATAAACGTGAACTAACATGGGCCAGGCATTCGACCGTATCGCTGAGGACTGTCGTACACCGTTTCCATGGGAGCGAATATCTAGTCGATAACGCAAACACGAACCGGTACGACTTAATATGTCCCATGTAAAAGCTATTATCTTCGACTTATGGATCCTCTGGAATCACGCTGTTAGCGTTGAGAATATGAGGATAACGGAATTCGATGCGATAAGTAATTAATTGGCTTTGGGCTTAATTAGTGATCATCTTGATGGTCGTCGCATGTTTCCTGGCTGAGTCAAATTTTCCACAGTAACGTCTATCAATTTATTAGCTAAATAATAACTGTTTTAAATAAGGTCTTAAACAAGAAGAAAAAATTGAAAAAAAAAAATAGCAAAAGGCGATATCCGGTGAAGCAAGTGTACCTTAATGGTAGATGTTTCCCTATTAGTGCTACAATAATCACCGAGTCTTCTCATTAACATCGCTACTAAGAGTAGCGCAGTCAAGTATTCAACTATTTTTTTTTATCAAGCAACTCATCGCCGGGTGTAGCTTAAGCTCAAAATATTTTACGACTCGGTCTAAAATCAGATAAGAAAATGCTTTATGGTCGATGCACCAAACGCCCAAGAAGATATCCGTCCCTGGTCTATTCGTTTTCTCGCACGAAAAAAAAAGTGCATGACGTTCACGAGGAATTCCATCTACCTAATGGAATTTAATTGCTGCGGATTAAATCAATTTGTTCCATCTGCCCGATGGAAGCTGCCAACTAAAATTCCACTTTGAGTTTCCTTTTAAAGCTCGTACATAAGCATACCGTAAGGAAATTGACGAGGAACGGGATGGAGATTAAAAAAAAAATAAAAAAACAAATAAAAAAGATGCCAAGGAGAAAAACAAGAATAAGACACATATCCAGATACCGACCTCGCTAGTAAACGAACCGTGAAAAATGAGGACAAGCCTCCGCGCCGTGTTACTCGATTCCTCGAAAAAAAAGGCCAACCGGTACCTTCTTCGTGGATGCAAGCGCTATTTCGATAACCTCAAAATGCAGAGAAGATTATCCACTGGCGAGGGACCCCACAGCGACAGAAAGTGGTAGGGAAAGGTTGTCCCGTCGTGTTGTGGCGTTGTCGCGTGGCCGCATGACAAAGCTCGGGTCACGAACTCCATGGCGTCGTGCATCTCGCCGAGTAAATTCTTGTCGGAGTGGGAGCTGGAACGTATACCGAGGCGAGACAAAACATAGTCAGCTCAGCAGGACACGATGTAAAATCTCTGGTAGAAAACGAATACACACGTATATATACGTATAAATATGTTAGAAGGCACTTTCCAGGACTTTGTTGCCAATACTTTCCCTGTTGGCAGTTTATAGGACATTTGGCATTTTCCAGGGTGGTCCTGGAAAATCCTATATGTAACGTATAATTCCAGAGCCGTTTGGCGGCACTCACACCGAATTTTCTAAAAAAATTTTAATGCTGGAAACTCAGAGTTGTGATGGGGTACGAAGTAGATTGTCAAGTTAAATTAGGTTAGAATTTCAATGCCATATGTCCCAAAGTTTAGTATTTTTTAAGAAAAAAATACATCGGCTTCCCGTTGTGAGCACCGCATGTCCTTGAAACTGCCCATGGACAAGTTTATATATACATATATATATATATAGTCGTGAGAGGGGTTGGTATCGCTGAAATTGATTTGCTGTAAGTAGTACGCTATTCGTGAGACTAAAGAAAAAAAATGTGTGTCTTGTGCTAAAGGTAAACAATGCGCATGCGCATTACGATAACCTCACCAAATCGTACCTGATTCGTTAACAACCGAACTTACCCGATCGCCTACAGGATAACGAACACTGCGATAGGTAAGACGTGGGATGCAATGGATACAAATTTTGTTATAATGTCGTGTATAAGGATGGCATATCTATGGAAATCAATCGAGCATTAAGGAGTGGTGACTATATACTTGTGGATGAATATCAAATAGAAATAATAGGCTGGAGTCTTAAGTATCTGACATGTAAGTACCGTACTCGTTTTATTAGGTTTATAAACAGATCTTTTATAGACCAAAGCAATTTCTTTCAGAATTTATTCCCGTTCGTGATTCGAATTACGAATGAATTCTATGTAGATGCACATCGCTCCCGGAAGTGTATAATTGGTTTAAATGGTGTGCCGGGCTGGTTGAGTTAACTTGAATCGTCCTGTAGATCTGTGTTTCCATAACGACTACTACAACCCGGCGATTAGTGATTATGTTTATACATCTTCACGAATAGATCGTATCACGTGTTGGAATATCTTGGAATTTCTGTATATGGTGTGCACTGACTCCTTACCACCCACCAAGAGGACGTGGATGATCATCAGGATGACTATTAACTTGCTACAAGTTGACGACTTCTCTCGAGTCTTCGTGTACGTCTTGTTACCTCAGCACTGCCATCTATGAACTGAGGCTACCAGTTTCATATCCCGTGCCTGTAAGTGCACATTGACACAGTAAGCCGAAGTATAAAAATTATCAAAATTCTAAGAGTTTAGTTTATTTTTACGATGGTAATGTTATCGATATCGAGAATTTGCTCTTCTCGTTGATATATGACCTATAATTGGACACTCTACGTGTACCGTAAGAATTGGTGGAGACACGCATAATGTGTTATGGGCTATAGGCTTTTCAGGTAACACGCGGTGCAACAACCACGCGAACCCTACAAACTTTATAACTTCGCTTCATTTATCATGATGTACTTTGAACATAAATTTTAATCGTCCACCGCCATGCTAATACCAGGGAGAGATCGGATAAAAACTGGACAAGTTAATTCAAGCAATTTCTATTGAAACCACACGCGAGAGAAGGGCCAACGGAAAGGGTTTACTTGGAGCACGTAGAACTGGCTTGTATTTCTCTTCAAATATGGCAACTAGATGTTTATGAGCGGAAGAGCTGGAAAATATTTTATCTTTAATATTTATTGCTGATGGAATAAACAAATGAATAAAAAACAGTGGTATAATTTTTTCACTTTCTCAACCCACACGAAAATAATTTATAAACAATATACATGTGATATAGTTTATATATATATATATATATGTGTGTGTGTGTGTGTGTATGTTGGATATAATTGATATTTAACATATATTTACACATATATATTTTAAGAAGGGCAGTTTTCAGGACTTTTTGCCGGTTCTATTGTAAGGTATTGGCAGTTCCGAGGACAGTTGGTGCTTAGCAGGACAGTCCTGATAAAATTTACATACTTAAGGTATACTGTCAGGGCCGTAAAGCGGCACACACACCGAATTTTCGAAAAAAATTCTGATGTGTGACAGACGAAATTGTGATGGGCTAAGAAATGGCCACGACAGGTTAGAGTAGGTTAGAACTAGAATGCCACATGTCCCAAGGTTTAGTTTAAAAAAAAAAAACACATTCGCTTGCTATTGTGAACGCCGCACGTCCTCCTAACTACCCTTTGACAAGTTTATATAAATTTATGTATATGAATATGCGGCAAGTGTATGCGGGATTTTAATATATGTATAATAAATATGCATTTATTAAAACATAAATTACATATATTTCATGTAAAATATTTATTTTCATGACACCTGTATCGATAAATTCAAGTTTCAGTCTCTCCACAAGCAGTCGAAAGAAGCTAATTTCAGGTAAATGCTGCGGACAACTATTAGCAGGGGCCTAAATTGCGGACGCTTTGAGTCAGCGGACAGAAACAATGAGGGGACTAGATCAATTTTTTTTTTCGTTTTCCTTAATTGTGGTACTATGAAAACTATGAATATTGATGTATTAGGTAAATAATATGATTGTATTTGTTAAAAAATGATATCAAAAATCATATTGCACAAATAGCAGTTCAAACGCTCTGTGAAGTCACGTGACAAAATGGCCGTAAAACCTCATATACGGATAATGTATAACATTCACGATCGTGGATATTATCAATCAATACGCACGTGTTACCATGGTTACCGATAACACTTCTCACGTGGTGCGATAGGTTATGTTATGAAAAGGTAAGCACTCGTCAGCTCGACTACGGCCATTCCTGATTGGCTATTTGACTGTAAAATAAACTCCATATAAGCAGGTGAGGTTACGACGTCACGACCAATCATAAAATTTTTTTGCTCAGGCACTTTATAGGAATATTTAAGAAAATTTTAACATCCATTTTCTTAATATTTAAGTGATAAATAAATTATCTGATCAGCGTTCTGACATTCTACTATCATATTCTAGCAAACTAAATTGACAGTTTTTGAATTTCCCTCGCAGTTCAGTTCCCCATTGTATTTCTGGCCGCTGTAAGTAAAGTTCAATGTTTATTTCTGCCCTATTACTTTTTCATTTGTTTGTTAGTTACTTCCGTTTACTTATTTGATTTTGTGATAAGTGACAGTTCTAAACGTGCAATCATCACAATTTACGCACACGCTAATAGTTTCCCGCACCATTAACCTTTAACTTATTTCTGAATGGCTGCTGATACTGAAACTTTATTCCAATGTAGGTAATCATGAAAAATAAAGTATGTCACACGGGATGAAACGCGATTTCAGACTTCGGGTGATGTCAGCCCTCACGGAAAGGTCGGACAGCCAAATTCACCCTAGTGAAGAAATTGTCTTGTTTCATCCCTTGTCACAAAATATATTGTTTATAAACATACATACATAAATATATAATCAGTGTTGATTCGTATATTTATTTAAAAATTTATCGCGTTGTGTTTAATAAAAGTAATGAATTTTATTCTGCTCTGTCATTTCTGTGTATGACTGATCGATAGTGCATGCATACGCATATGTAAAAATATTGTACCTTATATTCACAGTATACTATGTATGTATCCCCCACCCTCGCCTCCACCCTTCCTCTTTGAGTTTTTTTTTAATACCAGACGATTTTTTTACTATGCAGTTTATATCGTATAAACAAATCTATTTAACATACATATATAATCTATATACGCGAATGTACAAGGTGATAGAGGAGACCATGCTGAACAAAATGGTTGGGTGCAAAAGTTTGTACGACTAAAATTAACCGAGCTATTAGCGATCAAAGTTGACCTATCACAGACGAGCAATAGCTGCATAGAATTATACATAGTGATAATCTGACGGAAATAAAAACCAAGGGTTTGTGGTA